>KE372106.1:110251-122319 GCA_000418225.1 Zizania latifolia | reverse complement strand
CCAGCCGCGAGCCCCGGTCGCCACCCCAGCCGTGAACCCTGGCCGCCGCCGTGCCACGAGTCTCGGCCCAGGGAATCGGACCAGGGAATGGCGAGCTGGGGCTACTGTGGAGGCTGGCGGCCAGGGAGGGGAGGAAGAACGGCGCCAGATGTAGAGAAGAAACACAACATAGCCAGGAAGAAGAAAGGGAGGAAAGAGAAGAAAAAGGGAAAAGGAGGAAAGAGAAAATGGAAGGGAAAGAAAAAGAAAAAGAAAGGAAAAAGGAAAAGGAGGAAAAAGGAAGGCGCTTTTACGCAAAATTTTGCTCAATTTTGATTTCGCGCCGAAATTAGGAAATTTTGATTTTGAATATAAAACAACAAATTTCTTAATATTATGGATTTATTATTTCATGCACTTGCAGTTCAAATTTGACTTGTTTTAATTTAAATCATTGAAACACAATTAATTAACTAAACATAAGTAACTGACTAAAAAAATGCTAAATTTTTTCATGGGATAAGATACGTTGTATTTTGATTATAGAAAAAAGTTTCAAATTCAAACGAGGATTTAACCGATGATTTGCTTTTAAACCCAACCCATTCCCTCTTTAAATCCTAATTCATTCTCGGAGAATCTCCGGCTTTCTTAATATCCTACGGGACAACTTTCTCTAAATACTTTTACAATTTTATCATAGCATCTACATATCATATTATAATACCATGACAGGTCTCGTATTTTTCAGACTTCATTTGATTTTTTAGAATTAAAAAACCATTAAACTCCACGTTACTGATCGAGTTTCGTAACCTACATTTTTCAAATTTTCTTTCCATTTAGTGGGTATGGCCTACAATGGACTAAAAAAATATGAATATTATTTTTCTACAATTTTTGATTCATTATTTCATGTACTTGCAGTTCAAATTTGACCTATTTCAATCTAAATCCTAGAAACACACTTAATGCATTAAAAATAGTAAACTGACACAGAAAAATACTAAATTTTTACATAAGATAAGATATATTGCAATTTAATCGTAGAAAAAGGTTTAAGTTCAAACGAAGATTTAACCATTGATTTGTTTTTAAACTCCATTCATTCCTTCTTTAAATCCTATTTCGTCCTTATAGAATCTTCAGCTTTCTTAACATCGTACGTGATAACTTTCTCAAAATATTTTTAAATTTTTATCATAGTATCTATGTATCATATCATAACACTATGAAAGGTCTCGTATTTTTCAGACTTCATTTGATTTTTTTAGAATTAAAAAACCATTAAGCTCCTTGTTGCCGATCGAGTGTCGTAACCTAGATTTTTCAAAATTTCTTTTAATTTATTGGATAAGAACTAAAAATAGACTAAAAAACATGAATATAATTTTCCTATAATTTCTAGTTCATTATTTCAAGTACTTGTAGTTCAAATTTCACCTATTTCAATTTAAATCATAGAAAAATACTTAATGAAATAAAAATAGCAAATGGACCTAGAAAAATGCAAAAAAATTATATGGAATAAGATATATTGTATTTTGAGTGTAGAAAAATTTTCAATCTCAAACTTAGTTAGAAATATCACGTAGACTCTTTTGGGCTTGCTATGTTATTAATAACCATTGATTTACTTCAAGATTCGTTTTATGTGAACTATTACTCTATTTGTGATGATTTGTGTGACGTGTACTTTTATGTGAACTCTATTTATGGTGATTTGTGTAATGTGAACTCGTATGTAAACTTCTATATTCGTGGTGATATGTGTGATGTGAACTATTACTTGTCACTTGCGTGTTGTGATTGTAAATCAAGAATTATATTACTGTTGATATCTGGTAAATAACCGTAACTGTATTCATATCTGCTCCGTATCCGCTCCGTATTCATATCTGATGATATCCGGTTCTGTATCTGTATCTAGAATATCAGAATCTGAATCCGAATCCGAAAAAAATTATAAAAAAAGATATGATATCACTGATATCCGTCCGTATCCGATCCATTTTCATCCCTAGTTCTAACTGGTCAAATAGGGTGATGGGGTATTTATACCCCTCACTCAAAAAATGACTGCTTGGAAGATATTTTGTAACTGTTTATCCGGAAGTTTTGGATCAATCCAGATGTTCCGGGGTTCAAAACCTAGATGTTTCGGATCAGTGCGGAAGTTCCGGACTCAAGAATAAATCCAAAGAGAACCATATTTTCGGAATATCCAGGCTAAGCCGAAAGTTCTGTGCCAAAAAATAATCCATATAGAACGATAATTTCAGAAGTTCCGGGCTTAACCAGAAGTTTCGGGAATAAAAACAAGTCGACAGAACCAATTTTTTGAAAGTTTCGGACTGAGCCAGAAGTTTTGGGCTATTAAAAACACAGAAATAGAACCATATTTTTGGAAGTTCCGAACTGAATTGGAAGTTCTAGGCATGCTGGAAAAATTCTGAAATGAGTTTGAATCAATCTAAAAAGCTTTAAAAAAATATTTTCTCGAGCACAAACTTTTGGAACAACTTTCAACGTATCCCTCTTTATAGTATGGCGGTCCTAGACTCAAATTCATATGTAATTTATCATTTTGCGTCTTTAAGCCTATTTTAGATTAAACGGAGCTTTTCTCTAAATTTGTTTCAATTGTAACGCCGTTTTTCCTAAAATCTTTGCATACATCTCAGCAATACGAATAGTACCTTTTGATCACTATTGTCATTAATATACCAAAATTAATTAGGAGCCTAGATGTATCAAGATGCACTTTCAATCTCCCTCTTTTTGATAATTGATGACAATATGATCAAAGAAGGTATTCAAATTGCATAAGAGATGAAAATTTGACATTATGGCTCCCCTAAATGCATGCAACAGTTCAACATCAACAAATAAAGCATATTTCGCATTTAGGGCATCACAAGATTACATTTCTCAAAATATCACAATATGAGCAAAATGATTCAAAAGATATCACAATATGAGCAAAATGAACTTAATTATACATTAAACTTAAAACATCCATATTGTTCATTACATCCATGTCATACATAAAAGATAATGTGATAAAACACTATTACAAGCCAAATAGTCCATAAACGGATTACAACTTAGGAATCAAAAGATAGATAACTAAACTAGTACAAGATGACTTGACGACTTCTTTGACATATTTCTTCCCCTTTGACATCAAAGACACCAAAAAGAGAAAAACATCAGGATAGCTCACTCAGAGTCGTCCTCGCTCTCCTCATCCCCCTCCTCCTCATCGGTGTCTTCGGAAGATGAATACGACTGCTGAGGGGGCTGCTGCTGAGATCCCAAGCCCTCTTCTTCGAAGAAGTGTGAGAGGGGGTCGGTGCAGTTGGCTCCTAAGGTGGGGTCGAAGTCCTCTTCAGGAGCAGGCAAGGTCTCCATGTGAGGATGCCCTGACTGCTGGAGAAGCAAGTTGATTACTCTATCCTGCCTTTCATCCATCTCCCTTCTTCTCTGTTCAGTCGCAGTGAGATTGTGGCACATCTTAAACATTAGAGACATCAACCTCTTCATTAGAGAGGAAGAGGGGCTGGACTGGCGCTCGCCCCTATGGGTAGGAGGAGCATGCCTGGAGCCACTAGGGCCTAAACCAGCTAGAGGAGGAGCTGTTGCTGAGGGCTGCCTAGGAGCTAGAGTCTTGGGCACCTGGGGAGTGAATCCTCGATGGTCCACCTCAAGGACCATCTGAAGTCGGGTGACCCGATTGATCACTAACTAAATGAATGGGGCATGCACACAGCTCTTTCCCGACAAGACCGAGTAGTTGTAGATCTCGCTCCACAAAAAGTGCGCCACGCTGAACGGAGACATGTCCTCCCTCATGACGCTCAGCAGGTTCCTTGCATTGGATAGTAGTGAGGTGGCATCTCCAATCTTCAGTCGTAGCGTTTTCCTGAACATGTTGTTCAGGACCTTGAAGAAGGGCTGGAGGCCCTTGGTCGATCTTGCTTGGTGGCTGCTAGGCTGATACAAATATGGAGTGTGGTTTGCCCCCAGAGTTGGTTCTTGATCTAAGCAGTGATGGTTGAGATCATCAGCCTCAATTCCAAGAATGATAGCAAAATCTAGCAAAGACACCTCAAACTTATTGCCCTCTATCATCCAGTGAAATGTAGGCACATCATCTTCATCCACTGTCTGAAATAGGGTAGAGTAGAATTGGCATATTGCTTTCTCACACTAGTCCTGTTTCACCTCCAAGATCACATAGAGGTTATTTGCCTAGCAAGCACGGATCACTTGATTGAAGGCTGAAGAGTTCTTCTTCTTCATAGCTACCCAATTGATCCACTTTATCTCTATGACCGACGACCTCTTAGGGAGCATCACACTCTTATAGTAGTCTTGTTGAAAACCACTATGAAAGCGATAGTCAGATGTATCCCTCTCAAAGATCCTTGGATCTTGGATTCTTTCCTTTCCCGCCCTAGAGGAGTGATGGACATAGTCCACCTAAGTTCTTAGAGAGAACCTAGGACCTCTATAGGGGGCTTCCATGACCTTCTTTCTCTTCAGGGTGAGGACGTCATCACTAGATGACCTAGTGACAACACTCTTTTCCTTGCCCTGGCTGCTCGAGCTCACTCTTTGGTGAGCAAAGGACTGGATTCCGCTTGGAGGTAACTGGATCCTAGGATGAGGGCCTCTTGTTACAGTCCTCTTGATACGCCTCCTTCCGGATGGAGGCGACCCACCCGACGATGCATGTGGAGGTGTCGGGGAGTCACTCCCACCATCAGGGTTCTTCTAAGGTTCATGACGGGCCTTCTTTCACCTTTCGTCAGTCATGATGACAACTACAATGAGGAACTGAATGAATCAAGGAATGAATTTTAGAATGTAACCTAACCTGAAACTTTCGGTTGGAGTCAGAACTTCTGGGACCCAGAACTTTTGGGCTCCATAGAATCAAAACCTTGCGATCTCGAAAATGTAGCTAGGGTACATCTAAACTAGGGTACTAGGAGCAACTCTAGCTAGTTAGAATTGAATTTCAACCGCTAACTAGAGAGAAAAAGCTAATCTAGGCTTTCGATGAAAATACCTCAAAAAGAGAGGAAATCGTCGAAACGAAGGATGGATTAGCGCTCCCGGAAGGTTCCTTGACTCCCCCTCAAGATCTCCCGCGATTCCCTCGGTCGGATTTGAAGATTGGCTGGAGGAACTGAAGGTTTGGAGTGGGGGAGCCAAGAGGAAAAAATGAGGAATGAGAGAGGGGGGCGCAGCCTGGGCTGTTTATATAGTCTAGCCCGGAACTTTTGGATTGATTCGAAACTTTCGGACATTCTAGGTGACTTAGAACTTCCGGTTGGAGCTGGAACTTCTGAATGCACTAGAAACTTAAAACAAACCCCAAGTCCGAAACTTCTAGGTTGAGCCAGAACTTCCGGACCCTCCAGAACTCACTACTAACTTGGAATTCAAGGATGACACATGCCATGAACATTTTGACTTGCTAATAATATTTCACCACAAGCATGTTAAGGCATGAATGAACATAAATACAACATGGTAAGGCATGTATAAACATAAATTCATCATGACATTGCTCATAAACATAAGTAAAACATGGCATTGCATTGGATCATGAAAGTGAAGTAGTTTACATATTTATTTAAAATGTGGCCCAATACATAAGAAGGAAGGCAATTAATTTACCTTCCCATTTTCAACATGGGTGCTTCACTATACAAGTTCATCAAACAATATTTCAAGAATCAAGAATATTTAGCTCATTTCTTAACTCACAAAACCGTTGCTCATTTAGAGGCTTGGTGAATATATCGGCGAGATGTTTTTCGGTTCACACATGGCATAAGCTAATATCTCCCTTCTTGATTTAAGTCAAGATGACCATTGGTTTACACGGGGATCTTGATGGGCTCGGTACTTTCCATGTCAAACTTCTTTAGCATATTTTTGATGTACTTCATTTGACAAATGAAGGAGCGTTCTTTGAGTTGCTTGATTTAAAATCATAAAAAGAACTTCAACTCACCCATTATTGATATCTCAAACCTATTAGTCGTAATTCTACTAAACTCTTCACAAAAGTCTTTATTAGTAGAACCAAATATAATATCATCGACGTATATTTGGCAAATAAATAAATCATTATTAAAGCGCTTAATAAAGAGAGTAGAATCGACTTTGCCTATTTTAAAGCCTTTCTTAAGAAGAAAATCCCTAAGGCATGCATACCATACTCTAGGAGCTTGCTTAAGCCCATAGAGCGCCTTTTGGAGCTCGAACACATGGTTAGGGTACTTGGGATCTTTGAAGTCGGGTGGTTGGTCCACATATATCAATTCAGAAATTGGTCCATTTAAGAAGGCACTTTTCATGTCTATTTGATATAGCTTGAAATCACAGTGAGTTGCATAGGCTAATAAAATTCAAATTGAATATATCATAACAACGAGAACATAAGTCTCATCAAAGTCCAAACCTTTGATTTGCGTGAAGCCTTGAGCAACCAACCTTGCTTTGTTCCTTGTGACCATACCGTGCTCATCTTGCTTGTTGTAGAAGACCCATTTGGTGCCGATCACGTTTTGTTTTGGTCTTTCCACCAACTTCTAAACTTTATTTCTCTTGAAGTTGTTGAGCTCTTCTTGCATGGCCATCACCCAATCCATGTCCTCAAGAGCTTCTTCTATCCTTAGATATTCTAAAAAGACACAAAAGAGTAACATTCACAAAAATTTACCACACGTGAACGAGTAGTTACCCCTCTTTGTATGTCTCCAAAGATGTTGTCCACGGGATAATCTCTTTGAATGATTTGGTGGACTCTTGGGTGTTGTGCGGAATGTTGAACAACCTCTTCTTAGATTTCTTGATCTTTATCCAACACCACTTGCTCTTGAGTCTCTTTGGTTTGACTTTCTTCAACTTGAGATTCTTGTTAATCCATAGGCTCTTGTTCTCTTGACCTTATATCTTCAATTTGCATATTCTTTATTGCTTCACATGGAGTTTTTTCTTCGCCTACAACACTTGGATCAACTTGCTATACTTAAGAGCCATTAGTTTCATCAAATGTTATATCTTCAGTGACTTCAACAATACCGGAGGTTTTATTGAATACACGGTAGGCATGTGCATTTGACTCGTAACCGACCAAGAATCCTTCATCTACCTTAGAGGCAAACTTAGAATTTCTTGGCTACTTATACAAGATAAAGCACTTACTCCCAAAAACTCTAAAGCATGAAACATTAGGTTTGTTACTAGTTAGGAGTTCATAAGCCGTCTTCTTGAGTATCTTGTGGAGGTAGAGACGGTTGATTGCATGGCATGCGGTGTTGATAGCTTCGGCCTAAAAGATGTCTAAAGTCTTGTACTCATCAAGCATTATTCTTGCCGCCTCCACCAAAGTACGATTCTTCCGTTCCACCACTCTATTTTGATGTGGATCATATAGAGCGAAGAACTCATGCTTGATGCCTTCTTCGTCAAGAAAGTCTTAAATTTTAGTGTTTTTCAATTCACTCTCATTGTTACTTCTTACTTTCTTGATCTTGACTTTATACTCATTTTGGGATCTTCTTGTAAAACTCTTGAATACTCCTTGTGTTTCACTTTTGTCATGCAAAAAGAATACCCAAATGAAACAAGAATAGTCATCAATAATTATAAAACCATATTTGTTACCGTCGATACTTATGTAGGCCACGGGGCCAAATAGATCCATGTATATGAGCTCAAGTGGCCTTTTTATTGTCATGATATTCTTAGCGGTGTGTGGCGCTTCAACTTGTTTTTTGGCTTGACAAGCGCTACACAACCTATTTTTCTCAAATAGAATATTTGTTAGTCCTAGGATGTGGTCTCCTTTGAGAAGTTTTTATAAGTTCCTCATACCAACATGAGCTAGTCGGCGATACCATAACTAACCTATGTTAGACTTAGCCACAAGACAAGTTTTAGGTTTAACCTTATCTAGTGTAAAGTCAACTAGATAATGTTTTTCCTTCAACCTACGCGTGAATGCCACGAAATTGTCACTTTTTTCTCAAAACGGTTACACCCGCATTAGAAAAGAGACAATTATACCCCATCTCACGCAATTATGAAATGGAAAGAAAATTGTAACTCAAAGACTAAACTAATAGGACATTTGAAATTAAAAAATTATTTGAGATAGCACTTTTACCTATACCCATTATCTCTCCTTTTCTATTTTTACCAAACATAATGGTTTCGTGTTGATTTTGGTTTGGCTCAAAGAAGATGAACATACTTTTCTCTTCGGTCATATGATTGGTGCATCTACTATCCATCACTCAACTTGATCCACTGGAGAAATATTCCTAAAAGAGAATTATGTCTTTATTTTAGGTAGCCAAACCTTCTTGGGTCCTTCAACGTTAGTCACAAGGACTTTAGGAATACAAACTCAATTACCTCTTTATCATTATTCTTTCTTCTAGGAGTGAGCTTGATTTTATTTGGGTGAAAGCCAAACCCACGCTTCTTGACGTTGCTTTGGACATTCAGGGTTTTGAATAGAGCGTCCTTGGATTTATAGGCTTTCATACACCCATAACTTACCAAGATACCAAGCCTCTCATTTTCTTTCTTAAGGACCTCTATTTCTTTCATGTTAGTCTCATAAGCAATGATATCAAGATTATAACATTTAAAACAACCATTACTTATGGAAGCAATAGAAGGAGTAGAGTTGTGTTGGGACATTAGAAACTCAATCATCTCTTTAAGACTCTTATTGGATTCATCTAGAATCATAAGCTCGCTATTGAGAGTTTCGAGGGTTTCTCCTAAGTCTTCATTAGCTTCCTTGGCTAAACTATTAAGATTAGTTAATTTGTCTACCCTTTTCTTTTTCTTAGCAAAAAGCCGCTCAAGCTCAAGATTCTTTTCTTTTTTAAGAACTAGCAAAGCTTCTTGTTTCTCAAGAGTTGCTTCTTGTGACTCTATTGTTTCATAAGTTGTTTGAATTTAGTTCTACCTTGTTTACTCATAGTTTTAAGCATGGTTTCATTACCGCTAGATTCATTATCACTAGCATCACTAGCCTCATCTTTATCTAGAGCTTTGGACATAAATGATACCTTCTTATTTTTAGCCATGAAGCACTTAGAGCGACGATGTCATCGTCGCTTGGCTCTCCAAAGAGTGAAGGTCTTAAAGGTGTTGGGTTGGCGATGATGATGGTGGCGACTCCTTTCTTGTAAGAATCGGACTCCTATTCTTCACCAATGTGAGCATGGCCACTTCTCTTCCCCTTCTTATACTTGTGCCTTTCTTTGCTATCTTCATATTTCTTCTTCTTGGGGCAATCGGCTATAAAGTGGCCAAGATCGCCACACTCATAGCAACCTTTCTTAGATTGCCTCTTCTTTGACTTATCATGTCTCTTTTTATACTTGTCGAATCCGTCATTTCTCATAAATTTCTTAAACTTCTTGACGAATAGGACAGGTTCTTCACCATCACTCTCATCACTTGATTCCTCTTTTTTCTTAGCCTTTAGTGCCACATCCTTGTCCTTGTTGCTATGATACTTGGCAAGATCTTTAACTTCCTTAGCTTCTTCCTTCATAATCTCATATGCTATGATTCTTCCTAGCACATTATCTGGAGTGATCTTCTTGAAGTTCTTGCGCTCTCGAATCAAGGTGACTAAGATAGGGTTCCTTGGCGCTATAGCACGGAGCAATCTTTTGACCACCACATAATCAGTCATGTCTTCACTTTCAAGTCCCTTAATCTTGTTGACCAAGACCATGAGGCGGTCATACATTTCTTAGGGAGTCTCGTCATCTTCTATAGCAAATCTTTCAACCTTCCCTTTGAGAAGCTCGATCTTGGACTCCCTCACGGTTGATGTACCTTCATAGACAATTTATAAAGTTTTCTATATCTCTTTGGCTTCTTCAATACCATCAACTTTGTTGAACTCTTCGGGGCTCAATGCGGCAAGTATGACACTAGCTGCTTGAGCATTGTGATGTATAGCTTGCTCTTCTTCGGAAGTCAATGGTCTTTCTTCTGTGTCAGCATCTTTTATATCTAAACCTGTACAAACAATCTTCCAAATATTTGAATGCATAAAAATAAGATGAAATTTCATTTTATGTCTCCATGCCGTATAGTATGTACCATCAAAGTAAGGTGTAAGAACGATTGGTATGGAGATATAATTGTTACTAGTGTTTAGCTTGGAATAATCAAAAGGATATGTAGCTCCTTTTCTTTCATTCGCTATTTTTTTGGAACCAACGGAGGGTGAGTTCGAGCCAGTACCTTCCTAATCCCTCATAGTAGGGTTTATGCCCGACATCTTTTCTCTTCAAGCGGTTAGGCCTTTGAGAAGAGTAGGGCTCTGATACCAATTGAAAGTTACCTAGATGGGGAATGAATAGGCAATCTTGTTAAAGCTAAGGTAGAGCTTGTATAAACTTCTCTGGACACAGCACAATCGCTTTGGGTGCTCACGGATCGATGCCTAGCCGTCTAGGAGGTAACACCTCCAAGAGTAATAAATTCATTGAAAAATTTGTAGGCTCAAATCCTTGTGCTCAAGATTTTTCAAGAAAATCAATGAACTCAACAACATAAAATCTTCTAAGAAGATGGAGCAAGAAGGTTGCTAGAAGATTTGTGTTGCTCTCTCAAATGGAATCTCAAAGATTAGCTCAAGATCTAGCTTGGAGAGAGTTGTGGTGTGTTTTTGAATGAAGCTCTAGAGTTCTAACTGGTCAAATGGGGTGAGGGGGTATTTATACCCCTCACTCAAAAAATGACCGCTTGGAAGATATTTTGTAACTATTTAACCGGAAGTTTTGGATCAATCTAGATGTTCCGGGGTTCAAAACCCAGATGTTCTGGATCAGTCCGGAAGTTTCGGACTCAAGAATAAATCCAAACAGAACCGTATTTTCAGAATATCTGGGCTAAGCCGGAAGTTCTAGACCAAAAAATAATTCCATACAGAACGATAATTTCAGAAGTTCTGTGAATAAAAATAAGTCAATATAGAACCACTTTTTTAGAAGTTCCAGACTGAGCCAGAAGTTTCGGACTGAACCAGAAGTTCCGGGCATGCTGGAAAATTCTGAAATGAGTTTGAATCAATCCAAAAAGGTTTTAAAAAAGTTTTGCTTTGAGCACAAAGTTTTAGTACAACTTTCAACGTATCCCTCTTTATAGTATGGCAGTCCTAGACTCAAATTCATATGTAATTTATCATTTTACGCCTTTAAGCCTATTTTGGACTAAACAAAGCTTTTCTCCAAATTTGTTTCAATTATAACGTTGTTTTTCCTAAAATCTCTGCATACATCTCAGCAATACGATTAGTAACTTTTAATCACTATTGTCATTAATACACCAAAATTAATTAGGGGCCTAGATGCATTAAGATGCACTTTTACCTGTCGTATTTTAGTACCGGTATTAAAGACACGACTATATAAGGAGGGCCATGTACTCTGTTGTTTTATGTACTACTTTCTTTCCTTCTTCTTCTTTGCCGACTTGTCGTCCGTTGTTCTTCCGCTTCAGTAAGTGCGCTTTCGTCTTGTTCATGTTGTTCACCTTTAGCACTATATTTTCTTTGTCTTATGTTTTGTTTATGTGTTCAGTCATGTTGTATCCCTCCACATCATCTTCGTGGTCGTTAACGTCCGAGGAGAACTCCTCGACAACCACTAACGACTCGTACATTGCACGGGTTATGCAGGTTAAGAGGATTCGGAGGCTGCTAGGGTCCTCCAGGCTAAAGACGACATCATCTGGGCTAGGAACTTGGTAGAGCAAGACTCCGGCCATTCGGTCACCGGTGATGCTGGCGCCGACGCAATGCCAGACGATGCCATCGATAGCGCTCCTCGACAGGACGGCGGTAGCGATGACAACGATGGCACCGACAGCGATGACCGCGATAGCGACGTCCGCAGTGGTGGCTCGGCATGGGACAGCGGCGATGACGACAGCGACGTCCACAGTGGCGGCTTGGCGTGGGGCAGCGGCGACATGAGTAGTATATAGTATATATATATGTAATAGCTATGTAGATATATGTCTCC
>KE372106.1:66941-90923 GCA_000418225.1 Zizania latifolia | reverse complement strand
GAGATATCCGAGGCGACGCCGGTGACTTGCGGCGTTGCGGCGCCGTCTTCATCTGAATTGACACCACCACCATTGCCACCTCCACTACCGTCACCGTCGGTCGGAGCAACTTTGGGCTCCGGGCGATGAATGAAGAGGTTGGCATTCCGGCAGTCGGTGTAGTAAGTTTTTCTGCCGTTGATTTGAATCAAATAATTAAACTTAATTCAAACTTAACTTTTTTTGTTGTTTTGGTCAGCACTCCTCTGCCACTGTCCGGGAACGGTGGGCTGACCCGGTCAGCGTCGATTCCCCAGCTACGGCCACCCCCATCACCGACTTGGTGGTGTTCGTCGGGGCGACTGATCCGCTAGAGGCCACAGCGAGTAGGGCGCAAGTGTCGGCCGCCCCAACACCAAGCGGGCCGAGCACCGCTGCACCTATTCTGGTGCAGCCAATCGCAGCGGCGCCGAGTGCTGCCGCACCAGACTTGGTGCAGCCAACTGCAGCGGCGGCGAGTGCTGTTGATCCGTCGCCAACGGTCGTATCCATCGTGGCGGCGGCGGACGTGGAGATGCATCTGGCGGCACCAGAGATGGCCGATCACCCTGAGGCGGCGCAACAGGAGGCCGACCCCGCTGAAGTCGTGGTCGGGGAGAGGTCACCACCTGCCGTTGGTGCGGCAGCCGATGGCCCAACTGGAGCAGTCGAGGGGGTGGCCGAGTGCTACGAGGCACTTCGCCGGCTTGGCTAGGCGATCAGCGTAAGTCCTCCTGCAAATGTTAGTTTTTTATACATAATTTAATATATGCATTTAGACTAACTTATTTTGTCTTGTGAAGCGCCTTGTGAGCCAACTGGTTAAGAGCACAGGGGCTAACTGCCCCACTCCCATCCTAGACTTGGGAGCGTTAAACGCCTGAGTCCAGCCGCTGACTGGTCAGTTGGCGCAGAAGGATGCCGACTTGAGGAGATCCGAGAGAGATAATGACATCCTCCGTGGTCAGCTTGAAATCCGTTCCTATGGTAAGTGCTTGATCACTTTTTGTCGCCAGTACTGCTTATTGTGACTATATTTGATTAGTGCTTGTGTAACAGAATGGCTAGTGGCGGAGGAACGGATTGAGACAGCCACTGGTTTGGCGGATCGATCGGTCGCTTCAGCCAAAACGGCTTTGACCTAGAGGGATGAAGCCATTGCCAGGGCGTCGCAGGCAGAGGCCAAGATCACCGAGTTTGAAAAGAAGCTCAAGAAATCTAAAGCGGCCACTGCCAAGTGGTTCGGTGAGTACAAAAGTACGGATCACTGGCTTAGACTTTTTCTTTGCCATTCTTGATGAAGTTTTCTCTGAAACAATGTTGCGCTTACAGAGCTTCATCGGCGGGTGAACGCTCAGTTTGCCGACCTCGAGCTGCGTTTGAGCAACACTCAGGAACAGCGAGACCACTACCGGGCTGGTGCAGAGACGCTCATCACAATGATTGATAGCGAACCGGCTAGCACCGTGTGGTCGGTGGAGCAGTTCGTGGAGCAGCTCTAGGGGTCGGCTACACGTCTATGGGAGCAAGCCCGAGACTTCGTTCGATCGGCTGCTACACACGCGCTTGGGATTATCCGAGCGTTGTACCCGACAGCGCGTATGGACTACATCTAAGCGGGGTGGCCGGCAACCGTCAAAGAGTCCGACTTGGAGCGTATCTACTCGGAGGTGGAGGAGACGGCCAATGTCCTTGTCGTGGACTTGGAAACTTATCCGGCTGAACCTCCCGAGTAGGAGAAATACTATAGAAGAAAAACAATTGTATATATACTTTTTGTGCAATGAAACAATGCTTTCCTCTTTATAAATGTGTTCTATGCCCGACCATTTGTGGTTAGTTTTTGACTGTATGCTATAGCTTAGGCCCATAGCCTAGGGAAACTTGAGCCACATGCACGCTGTTTGAAACCATAAGCGTCACATGTAGTCAAAAAATAACAGTTAAAAGTAATCGGGTGAATCATAGAACAAAAGACCAAGCCCCCGAGCAGGCGAAAGAATAATTTAATCTGGCCAGAGCGGATCATGGATTCAAAGTTAAAGTGATAAAACTTCAAACGCTCGGGGGTCGGGCAAAGAAGAATGAAAGAAGGAGAGCGGAAAAAATCAAACATCTTTATTAATCCAAAACAAGGACTTAGCTTATTGTTTTAAGGATAAAAACACCAAAGATGTTCAATATTCCAGGAGTTTGCGATCCGCTGACCATCTTCACACATTAAGCGATATGAACCTGGTCGGGTGACCTCAGAGATAATGTACGGTCCCTCCCATGGAGCCGATAGCTTGTGGGCGCCGACTGCAGATTGTACTCGGTGAAGAACTAGATCCCCGACTTGAAAAGACCGACCATGCACATTACGGTCATGGTATCTTCACAAACCTTGCTGGTACCGATCAGATTGTATTGCCGCAGCTAACGAGCCTCTTCGAGACTGTCAATATCTTCTTCTCTTTTCTGCTCGGCTGCGCCTTCTTCATAGTGCTGAATCTTGGGAGACTCGTGCAGCATGTCCACCGGTAAAATGGCCTCCGATTCGTATACAAGGAAAAAGAGAGTCCGACCGGTGGCTCGGCTAGGCTGAGTGCGAAGACCCCAAAGAACAGCTGGCAATTCTTTCATCTACCAACTGCCATACTTATTGAAGGGATCAAAAATTATGGCTTTTAATCCTTAGAGTATTATGCCATTGGCTCGTTCAACTTGACCATTTGCTCTTGGATGTGCAACAGAAGCGTACTTGACTTCAATACACCAATCTTCGCAGAATTCCCAAAAGTATTTTCTGATAAATTGGGTCCCAAGATCTGTAATAATCTGATGAGGAATGCCATAACGGTATACTATGCCTTAGATGAACTCTGCGGCTTTCTTGGCTGTGCTTGTCCTTAAAGGCATGACTTCTATCCACTTGATGAATTTGTCAATAGCAACAAAAAGATGATTATAACCCTAGGGGGCCTTTAGAAAAGATTCGACCATATCAAGACCCCAGCATGCAAACTGCCATGAAGATGGGATGGTCTGGAGAGCTTGAGCAGGGAGATGATGTAGCTTAGCGAAAAATTGATAGCCCTGGTAGCTATAGACTAGGAGCTTGGCATCTTCATTAGCAGTCGGCCAATAAAATCCTGACCTAAAGGCTTTACCAACCAGTGCCCGGGCGCCCGCATGATTTCTACAAATGCCCGAGTGTATCTCTTTGAGGATTTCAGACCCTTTTAATTTGCTGACACATTTCATGAGCACTCGGGTTGAAGCAGCCCTTTTATATAACTCTGATCCCACCATAACATACTGTTTGCTCCTCCTAGAAAAGCGAATTACTGTATCTTTATCTTCATGAGCTTTGGTAGTGAGAATGAAATCAATAATTGGTTGTCGCCAGTCTTCTTCATTGTCGGTGATAACCAATACGGATGGAGCTTGTTCAGCTTCAGAAGATTGAACTTCATCAACTTGAATTGATGGCTTCGGGAGCTCTTGGCGAAAAACACCACTCGGCATAGGGGCTCTTGATGAGCTAAGCTTAGCCAAGAAGTCAGCAGCTGAATTATCCTCCCTAGGGACATGATGAAACTCGAGCCCACTGAACTTGCCTTCTAGCTTGCGGATCTCCTTGCAGTAAGCATCCATATTCTCATTGGTGCAGGACCAATTCTTGTTGACTTGGCTGATAACCAACTTGGAATCTCCATATACTATTAATCTTTGAACCTCAAGGGAAATGACGATTCGCAAGCCGTTAAGGAGTGCTTCATACTCGGCTGCATTGTTAGATGCCATAAATAATAGCTAAAGAGCATACTTTAGTATTTCACCTTGAGGGGATATAAGAAGAATTCTCGCTCCTGCCCCATCAATGCTGAGCGAGCCATCGAAATATATAGTCCAGTGCTCTTGAAACTTGACCGTCGACGGGAGTTGAATCTCAGTCCACTCGGCAATGAAGTCGGTGAGGGATTAGGACTTGATGGTATATTTACCCAATTTGATCCGACCAGTTGCGTCCCTGTTTTGGAGAATATCGCCGAGTGGAAATTCAGTGATAATCTCCACCGAATGAGCCTGAAAATAATGCTTGAGCTTCCTGGCAGTGATGAGGACGGCGTATAGGAGCTTTTGAACCTGAGAATACCAGACTTTGGATGACCCAAGTACCTCAGATATGAAATATACCGGCCTTTGAACCGGATAGGCGTGCCCCTCCTCTGGGCGCTCGACGACCATAGCGGTGCTGACCACGTGGGTCGTGGCGGCGATGTAGAGGAGCAGTGTTTCACTAGAGGTCGGTGCAACCAGGACCGGTGGAGAAGAAAGAAACTTCTTGAGATCGGCGAAAGCCTGGTCAGCCTCTGGCGTCCATATGAAATCACCTTCTTTTTTTAGCAACTTGAAGAAAGGCATCCCGCGCTCGCCAAGTCAGGAGATAAATCGCCCGAGTGATGTCATGCAGCCTATGAAACGCTGAATGTGTTTGACGCTGCTGGGCTTGGCCATGTTCAATATTGCAGAAATCTTCTCTAGATTTGCTTCAATTCTCCGACTGCTAACGATGAAACCGAGCAGTTTTCCAGTCGGCACCCCGAATAGGCACTTGTCTGGGTTGAGCCGCCATTGGAATTTGCGGAGGTTGTTTACAGTCTTTTGGAGGTCGAGAATTAAATCTTCCGGTGTTCTGAATTTGATGATGACATTATCCACATAAGCTTCAACGTTGTGGCCGATCTGATCAGCCAGGCAGCGCTGAATAGCACGCTGGTATGTAGCCCTTGCATTCTTCAGTCCAAAAGGCATTGAAATGTAACAATATACACCGAATGGGGTGATGAATAATGTCTTCTCTTGATCTTCTTTCTTCAGGATGATCTGATGATATCTCGAGTAGCAATCTAGGAAGCAGAGAAGTGAACTGCCGGCTGTGGAATCAACAACTTGGTTGATGCGCGACAGTGGGAAAGGATCTTTAGTACATTTTTTGTTGAGATCAGTATAGTCAATGCACATTCTCTATTTCCCATTCTTCTTTTTTACAAGGACTGGGTTAGCTACCCAGTCAGAATGATACATCTCTTTTGTGAACCCTGCCGCTAGTAGGCGGGTAACTTTTTCTTTGATGGCCTCTTTACGCTCTTGGTCGAAACGGCGCATCTTCTGCTTGATCGGCTTGGCGGTTGGGTATACATGGAGTTCATGCTCGATAAGCTCCTGAGGTACGCCCGGCATATCGGAGGGTTGCCAGGCGAATACGTCGATGTTGGCGTGGAGGAAGCTGACAAGCGTGCTTTCCTATTTAGGATCTAGCGCTGTCCCGATCAGCGTCGTCTTGGAGGGGTCGACGTCCGAGAGCTGAATACTTTTGTACTCAGCCGGCGAGGGCGCTAAGCCCGATGTCGATGGTGTGTTGGTCGGGATCTCCATGCTCATGGTCAGCATCGTCTTAGCCGCCTGAACGGTCTCCTCCATTTGGACAGAGATGTCCGTGGCCTCACCCAATACGAGGCTATCTTTCTCGCACACGTGCGAAGTGGCAACATCCCCCTTTATTGAAAAGGCCCCGCTCGGTCCTGGAATCTTGAGGACCAAGTAGGCGTAGTGGGGTACCGCCATGAATTTGGTGAGGGATGGCCGCCCGAGCACAGTGTGATAAGCAATCTCGAAGTCAGCGATGTAAAACTTGATGTGCTCGGTTCTGTAGTTGTCCCGAGTGCCGAACGTCACCGGCAGAGTGAGCGTGCCGAGTGGAATAGAGGCCTTCCCCGGGACAATCTCGTAGAAAGGTGTGTCCATCTTTTGAAGTACGGACTCGTCGATGCCGAGCGCAGCCAGGGCCCCTTTGAATAGGACATCGAGGCCGCTGCCACCGTCAATCAAGACCCTCTTGAGGCACACCTTGAGGATGACCGGATCGACGACTAGTGGGAATCGTCTCGACTTGGGGACGTCCGTCCACTGATCATCTCTGCTGAAGGTGATCAGGATCTCCGACCACCGTAGGCGTTCGGTCGGCGTGGTGCTGATAGCGTTGACGCGGCGGGCCAACAGCTTCTGCTGGCGCTTGGATTCGGCGGCGATTGCGCCACCAAAGATCATGGAGACCATCTGAGTGGGCTCCTAGAAATCATTTTCCGCCGGGGATGCCTCGACGTCTTTATCGTCCTCTTTGGACTTCTTTTTATCATCCCGGTGATGCTTGTCTTGTCAGGGGTTTTCTTCTGCCTCTTTCACCATTTAGTTTTGCAACTGGTAACTCTGGCGGGTGGTGTGGTTGCTGTTAGGGTGAATAATGTAGGGTTTATCCAATACCTCCTGCAATGCCAAGTTCTTTCGGCCCTGAGGTCGAGAATTTTTGTCAGCAACCATAACCTCCTTGCCCTTTCGTGTCCTGCTCTTGTTCCGAGAGGAGGACTCGGGCTTGTCACGGTCCTCACATAAGAGCGAACAACGACAATCCTCCTTCTTCTTCTTCTTGTCCTTGTCGGATTCTTGAGTGTTCGGGTGTATCTGCTCCCGCTCAGTGTCTTCGGCGTTGGTAAATTGTTCAGCGACGATGATCATCTCGCCTGGATCGGTCGGCTCGTTCATCACCAAATGGCAAAATAACTCTGTAGGCTTACGTAAGCCATCTTGAAAGATGGACATGACGTCAGCATCGAAGATGCTGGCGACGGTGTTCCGGCGCTCGGAGAAGCGACGGATGTAGTCCCAGAGGGACTCATCGTCCTTTTGGCGTATCTGGCGTAGGTGATGCCGTGAAGTCGGTCTTTGCCAGGTTCCTTGATAGTTGGCAATGAAGACATCGCACAGCTCACTCTAGGAGTTGATGGAGTTCTCTAGGAGTCTGGCCAGCCAACTGATGGCGGCCGTGGATAGCATGACAGGGAGGTAATTAACCATGACATCTTGGTCCCCTCCAGCTGCACGAATGGCCGTGTAGTATAGCCGCAGCCACTGGGAGGGGTCGGTCTTGCCGTCATATGGCGCGATTCCTATTGGACGGAAGTTACGAGGCCACACTATTCGATGTAGGCGCTCGGAAAAGGCTGGGAAGCCGTCATGGCACGAGATGTTGGTGTCGGACCGGTTAACCCCCAGCGTGCTCATTGATGATGGTTCGGGCGTCACCCGAATAAGAGCTCCCACGTCGCTAGCTTAGATGCGAGCATGCTGGCCACCGGGACGGTCAGGAATGTGAGCGATGGTCTAGAGATGGTGACATTGGAGGTGGGACCACATCAACAATTTGAGCGGCGGCCGCCTATGTCATAGCCCGAGCCCTTTGGAGCTCGGGTGAATCGGGAAGGGTGATCAGGTTCACAGTCGGCGTGTGGTACACAGCATGGCCTTCAAAGTCCATCATGTACCGGTCCTGTGCGTCGTGTCACGAAGTCCAAGGCGCTACACGGGCCCTCGAACGGCTGTATGATCGGGCAGCGTTCCTCCTTTGGTGATCACGCCGGTGAGTACTGGACTCAGCGGCGTCGGAGGGCTCGTCGTCGGAGACAGCCATCATCATCATCATGATGATGTTAGGAGATGGTGCCAGCTTGACCGGAGTGGTCAACTGGCGAGGTCGCTTTGAAGCAACCCTGATGAATTGGTGTCGTTGGACTGTGCATCCGCCTGCATTCGCAAAGATGACGAAATTGGCGGGCTAGTCGGCGGCGACTTGTGGGCGAGCCCTGGGCGGAGCTAGATGCTCGGACGCCCGGGGAGCCATGGAGGGTGCCCTAAGTGGAGCAGATCGCTCAGGGGCTCGAGGGACAGACCGGCGCATGTCTAGAGTGCGTGAAACCTTTGCCCTCGTTTGGGTGGTGGCAGTCAGAACCAGTTGGCGCATACAATCACCAACGAAAGTCAGGCTTTCGAAGGTGATCATGGCGCCGACGGGAACTTAGGTGTTGACCTTGCAAACAACAACCATCAAGTCGATCAAAAACACGGACTGACCCCCTACCTGGCGCGCTAACTATCGTTGTGTCTGAAACAACAGTATACCATGGGGGTACCCGCAGTACGGATTTGGTTAGGCGATGGGGAGTGCTGTGGATGAATCTTGATGGTTATCTCTAACTAAGAGATAGGGGGAATTTTTAGACAGGTTCGGGTGAATGAGCTTTGGGGCGTGAATAGCCTTAAGCCTTTGAAATCATCTAGGAAACGTGCCCTTTACAGGCTCCCTCCGATCCCTTTATATGAGAGAGATCGGGGGTTACAAATTATAGTTAATTTGCCCCATCAATGACCAATTATGAGGATAAACGGTTAGTTCGTGGGTAATAACATCAAGAGATAACATCAATAATAACTGTATAACGTGGAGCTTAATGACGGTCTGGCTCTTGATGGCGACTATCCGAGTGCCTGTGGTTAGGAAGGCCTCCCGAGTGCTGGACTCGGGGAGCCTTCAAGTTCCCGACCGCTGGCTGTCTAGAGAATGTTGACCATTGACTAGTCGTCTTTAATGTTGAGTCTGTTGACCCCTCCTTTACTCGATCATCATAAAACTACATCAAACGGTGACTCGGTTTGATGACTGCTGTGGAGGCTGCTGCTGCTAGGACGACCCTGCTCTGGATCCAAAGAAGTGAGCATAGGGGTCGGTGCAGTCAGTGAAGACATTGGGGTCGTTCTCCTCATTAGAATCAGACAAGGGCTCCATAGGAGGTTGGCCTAATTGCTGAAGCAGCAGATTAATCGCCTTGTTCTGCCTCTCGATCTCCTTGACCTACCATCGATTGCTGTTCTAGCACATGGTGAAGATGGCCGATAGAATCCTCTTAATCGGTGAGCCAGAGGAGCTGGGCTATGGCACGGATCGCTGAGGAGCACGCTGAGGCCCAGTAGAAGGAGGCAAAGCTGCTGAGGAGGACTGCCCTAGAGGTGCTTTGGAAAGCAGAACCTAAGGTGTGTATCCACGGTGCTCAACCTCATGAACCATCTTCCTGCGGGTGACTCGGTCGATCACGAGTTGGATGTACGGGGTGTACACACAACTCTTTGTGGGAGAGACTGAAGTAGTCTAGATCTCGCTCTAAAGGAAACGAGAGACACTGAACACTCCACGGTCCTCCCTCATGACCGATAGCAGATTGTCGGGATTGCTCAGCAATGAAGTCCTATTCCCGAGCTTTGGTAGAAGGGTCTTCCAGAACAGGTTATTGAGCACTGAGAAGAATGGAGAGAGACCCTCTGTCTTGCCTCCAAAAACTGAACCTAGCTCATACAGAAAAGGCACTGCATCAGCTCTAAGCACGGGCTCAAGATCCAACTGGTAGACTACGAGGTCATTTGCATCCAGACCTAGAATGGCAACGAAGTCACTGAGTGTGACCTCGTACTCGATTCCCTCCAACATCCAATGAAAAGATGGCTCATCGTTGTCCATGGTCTAGAATAGAGTCGAATAAAACTAGCAGATAGCTTCTTCACATCAGTTCTGCTTGATCTCCATGAGGCCATAGAGAATCTTGGCCTGGCAGATGCGGAGAACACTAGGTTGTTCTTTTTCTTCGTAGCAGCCCAGTTGATCTACTTCATCTCGACCATGGGGTGCCTCTTGGGCAGCATGACACTCTTGTAGTAGTCTTGCTAGAATCCCGAGTGAAACCGGTAGTCTGAAGTATCCCTCACATATAACCGGGGATCCTCATTTCTCTCCTTTCCTGCCTCAAGCGTCCACCTCATATAGTTGACCTCGGAACTAGGAGTGACCTCGCCAACCATAGGAGGCATTTGGACTTTCCGCCAAACAAGCTGAAGCAGATCATCGCTGTGGCTTGACTGTCCGGTGACAGGCTGCTTGCCTTTTCCTCTGCTTTGAGGTGGAGGAGGAGGTTGCACTGATGAGGCGACAGGCACTTAGATGCTAATATCCGGAAATCGGCGCCCTCTAGAAGCTAGCCACTTGAAACGACCTCGAGAAGGCTGCCCGGCACTAGGAACTGGAGGAGACCCTCCTGCGTTACTGTCGTTGCTGGAGGAGTTCCTTGGGTTGTGCTTGGCCTTCTTGTGCCTTTCATCAGACATGGTGACAACTACTACAAAGCAGCAAAGGAATTAAAAGTTGAATCAAGGAATGACAACTTTCGAATGCAACCTAACCCAGATCCTCCAGACTTGACTAGAGCCTCTGGGACCCGGATCATCCGGATAGGACCAGACTATCTGGGTTTTGCAAAATTGAAACTGATTGATCTCGACAATGTGGCTAGGGTACATTGTAACAACACTTCTATGACCTGTTCTAGCCTAAAAGATTCAAGAAATAACCAAAGACTAGAGAGAAAAAGCCAACCTAGGTCAAGAATAGGGGATACCTCAAAGAAGAACTTAGAGGCGAAAAGAAGACGATCGGGGCTCCCAGAAAGATCCTAGGCTCCCCCTCAATGGATCCCGTGATTCCCATGGACAAGTTTCAAAGAAAACAACTGGTGAAATCGAGAGTTGGAGTGAGGGAGAAGAGGAGAAGTGAGGAGGAGAGAGATAGAGCCAGAGGGTTCGGGTCCCCTTTTATAAAGCCCGACACGAACACTCCGGTGTTATCTGGAGTATCCGAAGTTTCTGGGCGAACAGAACTGTCCGCCGATAGTCGAATGATCCGGGTGCTCCAGAACCAAACTTTTAGAAGTCCCAAGCCCGGAGTATCCGGGTTTAGCCGGATGGTCTGAGACCTCTAGATTTCTCAACTCATAGGAATTCAAAGAGGACAAATGCCATGAACTTTGGGCTTAATAATAGTATTTTACCACATATAATATTAAGCAGTAATAAACATAATTAAGCATGGATAAACAACACTAAACATGGCATAGCTCAAATGAATCATAAACAAGAATAAGATAAATTTGCATTTAATTAAAATGTGGCTCATTACATATGAAGAAGGCAATTAATTTACCTTCTCATTTCCAACATGGGAAATTTATATGCAAGTTCATCAAGCTATGTTGGAGAATCAAGGATATTCAGTTCATTTCTTAACTTACGAAACCGATGCTCATCTAAGGGTTTCTTGAAAATATCGGCAAGTTGTTTATATGTTCTCACATGGGTTAGGCTTATATCTTCCTTGATCTCATGATCTCCCAAGAAATGATGATGAATATCAATGTGTTTGGTTCTTGAGTGTTAAACTGGGTTGTTGGTTATTTTGATGACACTTTCATCGTCACAATAAAGGAATCTTGGTGATGTTGTGTCCAAAGTCCTTCAAGGTTTGTTTCATTCAAAGGAGTTGAGCACAACAACTACCGGCTGCTACATATTCGGCTTCGGCTGTGGATAAAGCTACAAAATTTTGTTTCTTGGAAGACTATGAAATAAGTGATCTTCCAAGGAATTGGCAGGTTCTAAAGGTGCTTTTTTCTATCCACTTTGAAATCGGCATAATCGGAGTCCGAATAGCCGATAAGATCAAAGGTTAAGCCTTTCGGCTACCAAAGCCCTAGGTTTAGAGTATGAACCAAATATCTCAAGATTCTTTTAACAGCAACCAAATAATATTCTTTTGGTGTAGCTTGAAATCTTGCGTACATGTAAATACTAAGCATGATATCGGGCCTAGATGCACATAAATATAACAAAGAGCCAATCATGGAACAATATACATTTTGATCGACGTTGGTTCCTTATTGATTTAAATTAAGATGCCCATTGGTTTGCATGGGGGTCTTGATGGGTTTGGCATTCTTCATGTAAAACTTCTTGAGCATATCTTTAATGTACTTAGTTTGACTGATGAAGGTGCCTTCCTTGAGTTGCTTGATTTAAAATTCTAGAATGAATTTCAACTCTCCCATCATTGACATCTCAAATCTCTTGGTCATTATCCTACTAAATTCCTCACAGAAATCATTATTAGTAGAACCAAATATAATGTCATCGACAAATATTTGACAAACAAAGAAATCATTATTAAAACACTTAGTAAAAAGGGTAGGGTCAGCTTTGCCTATTTCAAAGCCCTTTTTTAATTAGAAAGTCACTATGGCATTCATACCATGCTCTAGGTGCTTGCTTAAGCCCATAGAGCGCCTTTTGGAGCTTGAACACGTGATTTCGATATTTGGGATCTTTAAAGCCTGGTGGTTGCTCCACATACACCAACTCAGTGATTGGACCATTCAGGAAGGCGCTTCTCACGTCCATTTGGTGAAGCTTGAAATCATGGTGAGTAGCAAAGGCTAATAATATACGAATTAATTATAGCCTAGCAATAGGTGCATACGTCTCACCAAAATCTAAACCTTCAATTTGTATAAAGCCTTGGGCCACCAATATAGCTTTATTCCTCACGACCACACCGTGCTCATCTTGCTTGTTACGAAAGACCCATTTAGTCCCAATCACATTCTGCTTTGGTCTTTCGACCAATGTCTATACTTAATTTCTTCTGAAGTTGTTGAGCTCTTTTTGTATGGCCATCATACAATCCGCATCCTCAAGAGCTTCTTTCACCTTAACAGGTTCCAAAGAAGATACAAGAGAGTAACATTCATAAAAATTTGCTAAACGAAAACGTACAGTTACTTCCCTTTGTAGATCACCAAGAATGTTGTCTACGGGATGGTCTCTTTAGATGCCTTAATGAATTCTTTGATGTTGTACAGATGGTTGGTCAACTTTTTCTTGAACTTTTTATTCCTTGTCCACCACATCTTGCTCTTGAGTTTCTTGAGTTTTACTTTTTTAGCTTGTGATTGTCGTTGATCCACATGTTCTTGTTCTCTTGGTCTAATGTCTCTAATTGGCATGTTCTTGATTACTTCTCATGGAAATTCTTCTTCACCTGCATCACTTAGATCAACTTGCTCTACTTGAGAGTCGTTAGTATCATCAAATGTCACATCCCTATTGACTTTAACAATTTTAGAAGTCTTGTTGAAAACACGATAGACATGCGCATTTGACTCGTAACTAACTAAGAAACCTTCATCAACCTTAAAGGCAAATTTAGAATTTCTTGGTCGCTTACACAAGATAAAACACTTATTCCCAAAAACTCTAAAATATGAAACATTTAGTTTGTTAACGGTTAAAAGCTCATATGCCGTCTTTTTAAGTAGTTTGTGAAGATAAAGACGGTTGATTGAATGACATGCAGTGTTGATTGCTTCTACCCAAAATACGTCTAAAGTCTTGTATTTATTAAGCATTGTTCTTGCTACCTCGATTAGTGTTTGATTCTTCCGTTCCACCACTCTATTTTGAGGTGGATCATAAGGAGCAGAGAAATCATGCTTAATGCTTTCTTCATCAAGAAAGTCTTCAACTTCAGTGTGTTTGAACTCACTCCCATTGTTACTTCTTACTTTCTTGATCTTGACTTCATACTTATTTTGAGCTCTTCTTGTAAAGCTCTTGAACACGCCTTGTGTCTCGCTCTTATCATGCAAAAAGAATACATAAGTGAAGCGAGAATAATCATCAACAATGCCTAAACTATATTTGTTACCGTCAATGCTTAGGTATGCCACCAGTCCGAAGAGATCTATATGTAGAAGCTCTAGTGGTCTTTTTATTGTCATAATGTTCTTGGCGGTGTGTAGTGCTCCAACTTATTTATCGGCTTGACATGCACTACACAACCTGTCTTTCTCAAACACAACATTTGTTAGTCCTAAGATGTGTTTCCCTTTTAGAAGCTTAGACAAATTCTTCATCCCAACATGAGCTAGTCGGCGATGCCATAACCAACTCATGCTAGTCTTAGCCACTAAGCAAGTTTCAGGTTCTACTTTATCTAGTTCAAAATTGGCTAAATAAAACTTTCCCTTTAACTTACCCATAAAGGCTACGGAATTATCACTACTTTTTAAAACGGTCACACCCTCATTAGTAAAAAGATATTTATAACCAATTTCACATAATTGAGATATTGAGAGCAAATTATAACTTAATGACTCAACTAGTAAAATGTTAGAAATTGAATTACCATTTGAGATAGAAATTTTACCTACTCCCATTACTTTTTGTTTTCTATTGTCACCAAATATAATGGACTCATGATTACCTTGATTCGACACAAATAAAATAAACATACTCTTTTCTCTAGTTATGTGATTGGTACATCTACTGTCTATCATCCAACTAGATCCACCGGAGGAGCATTCCTACAAAAGAGATTAGTTCTTGGTTTTACGTACCCAAACCTTTTTGGGTCCTTCAATGCTAGTTACAAGAACTTTAGGAATCCAAACACATCTTAAAGGTTTTTCATTTTTATTACCAACAAATTGAGCAATCACTTTACCACCGTGGTTTCTCTTAATAAGGTAAGAAGCATAAAAAGTAGCATATGATGCATGAGGCTTGTTGTTAATCTTCTTTAAATTTTGCTCTTTCTTCACAAACTTGATGATTTCCCTACCCTTGTACTTCCTCTTAGAATTTACCTTGCTCTCATTTGGATGAAAGTCTAGACCTTTTTTCTTAATATTGTTTTGAGTGTTGAGAGTCTTAAATAGAGCATCCTTTGACTTGTAGGCTTTCAAACATCCATAGCTTACCAAGGTGCCAAGCCTTTCATTCTCCTTTCTCAAGACTTTAATTTCCTTCATGTTAGTCTCATAAGCAGTAATATCAAGATTGTAACATTTAGAACAACCATTACTTATGGAAGCAATAGAAGGAATAGGAATAGAATGAGTCATTAAAGTCTCAACTCTCTCTTCAAGGCTCTTATTGTTCTCCTCAAGAACAATTAGCTCACTTTTAAGAGTTTTGAGTTTTTTCTCTAATTTCTCTTTAGACTCATTTACTAAACTAGATTGTTTAGTCAATTTGTCTACCTTTTTCTTTTCCTTAACAAGAAGTCTCTCTAGTTTAAGATTTCTTTCCTTTTCATTAATGAGAAGATCCTCTTGTTTTTCTAAATTTGCTTCTTGCGTCTCTATTGTTTCCATAAACTCTTTAAATTTTGACAAAACTTGCTTATTCATATTTTTAAACATGTCATCATCAAATTTAAATTCATCACTAGAATCACTATGATCATCTTTATCTAAAACTTTAGCCATCATAGTTACATTCTTACTCATAGCCATGAAGCACTTATGAGAGATGATGTCATCGTCGCTAGAATCTCCAAATAGTGATGGCTTTAGAGTCATGATGTTGGTGATGGCAACGGTTGTGACTCCCTTCTTGTTAGAGTCAGAATCCGACTCTGACTCAGAATCGGAGTCAGAATTCCATTCCTCTCCAATGTGAGCATGGCTGCCTTTCTTTTCTTTCTTGTACTTGTGTTTCTCTTTTCTTTCTTGCTCTTTCTTCTTAGGACAATCGGCTATGAAATGGCCAAGGTCGCCACACTCATAGCACCCTTTCTTTGACTTCCTCTTCTTTGATTTATCACTCTTTTTCTTGTATTTGTCGAAGCCACCCTTTTTTATGAACTTTTTAAACTTCTTTACAAACAAGACGAACTCTTCATCATCGCTTTCATCATCACTTGACTCTTCTTTCTTTTTATCTTTGAGAGGCACATCTTTGCCTTTGTGATTTTGGAGCTTGGCAAGGTCTTTAGTTTCCTTGGCTTCTTCTTCCATCAATTGATGCAGCAATAACGTCTGGCAGGGAATTGCCCTAATGCTACGTACCTAAAGTTGGCAATGCACCGAAGGGTTTGATTGACTTAGTTGTGTGAACTTGTTACAAAGACCCCAAGCTTACATATTTATAGCTGGGTAGACACGTTATCTGCATATAACATAGAATCCTAACCGACTTATTTATTTGCTAACTGAATGAAAACTAATCATGAAGTATCAGCCCACGCCGTGTGCAGCCTGTCTTTGCCTGTTAAGCCTCTATCGACGGCCCATCGGCTTCATTGCCTAGGTCGCCTAGTCGATGGTGCGCCGGTCCAAATTCTGGTATCAACAGACTGGCATGAGGAAAACGTCATCTCGGCGTCCCCAATCGGTGTCCGCGCCCAGTCCTCAACTTGTCGACACTGATGACGGCGTCGACCCAGGATGGCAATTTGTTTAATGGTGTGGGGGAGGAAGCTTATAATACTATGGCTTGTTTGTAGTCTCCTAAATTTCTGTATTTGTTCAACGTGAATAATGATTTGATAGTAAGTATGGATAGAGGTGGATATTTCACAAACTTAGTCAATGAGAATACTAGTTCACTTGATTGGAGTGATCTTGGTAGCCAACCTAAGGAACAACAATCACCTGTGATTGATGTCAATCCATCTATGAGACCAAACCAAAAAAGGTCCAAGAATTTTAGGGATGAGGAAGACATCTTATTGGTGTCAGCATGGATAAATGTTAGTTTGGATGCTGTTCAAGGGATAGATCAATCCCGCAATACATATTGGAATAGAATCCATGACTATTACCATTCAAATAAGACTTTTAATTCAGATCGCTCCCAAAGTTCCCTCATGCATTGTTGGTCTGCTATACAAGAGGTTGTCAATAAGTTCACTGGTTGTTTAAGTTAGATTGACGGTAGAAATCAAAGTGGTGTGTCCATCCAGGATAAGGTCAGTGAAAAACTAATATATTCCCTGCTTATAACATTATTGTAAGGCTTGTCATCGATAATATTTGTATACTTTTTTGTAGCTAATCTTGGCTAGCACGCTGTTAAAGTCTGAAGATAAGTAGAACAGAGCTTTTCAGTATATGCATTGTTGGAATCTGTTAAGAAACCAACCAAAGTGGATTGATAGGCGCAATCAATTGGCAGCTCCAAAAACATCTAATAAAAAGCACAAGACTACCATGAATTCAAGTCCTAGGATGTGTACACCTGTGTCCACACCTAGTAATAATGTTGTTGAGGTTGAGGCTGCAGCTCAGAAGTCTTCTACACCAACACTAGATAGACCGATAGGGAAAAAGAAGGAGAAAGAAAAATTATGTCAACATGCTAATCATGTATATATCGAGGCATTAGATCATCTATTAGCAAAGAAGAAAGAGGCTGATGTAGAGAAGGAGCTCAAGAAAGATGAGAGATACAAACAAGTATTCGCATTGGAATAAGATAGGGTTACACTAGAGAAAGAAATATTTGAGTTCAGGAGGATGTTAGAAGAAGAGAGGATTATAGCGATGGATATTAGTGGCTTGTCCATCCCTCAGTAGCAATATTATAAGAGCTTGCAGGATGAGATTCTCACTCGGTGTCTCAATAGCTTTGGCTTATCATAACTATTTCATTGTACTGCAGTTATTTTTTTTAGTCTATATACATTTTATTATCAGAAGACCATGTCCTAGGATATTGTGTTCATTTCAGTTTCAGTTTCATGTTTCTAGATATTGTGTTCATTTTAGTTTCAGTGTTTTGGTTTTAGTTTCAGTTATGAAATTGTAGCCCTTCATATCAGTTTTGTTTGGTATTGTTTCTAGAAGTTGAGCAAGAATTGAATAAATTACTTTGTCTTGTCTTGAAAGTTAGCCAAATGTAATATTTAGATATATCCACTAAAGGTTAGCTAAAACAAATTGTCTTTCTGGATATACCAATTTGATGAACTGATGCAAAATGTTGAATCTGAAGCTCTGGTAAAAACTGTAGCAAACCATCTCTTCTATTTATTTTTAACCTTCAGGCTTCACAGCTATCAGCAAATAACTATAGGATCACCAGCTAAAACAGGACAAATTATTTCTGAATTCAGCGTTGGAGCAGAAATGACAATGCAAGATTTTCATGACCCAAATAATAGATATAGTCTTTACAAATGTGACACATGAAGGATAGATGCCATCTACAAGATAATAACCTATTGTATAGTTGTGACCATTAATGGTATAATTGATTTTTGGAGCTTCACCTTCAGCTACCTTGGCAAATAGTGGAGACCATTGAAGAACATTGATGTTATTATGTGAACTAGGTAAACCAAAAAAAGCATGCTAGATCAATAGATCTTGAGATGCAACAGCTTCCAAAATAATTGTAGGCTCATGCACATGTCCACTGTACATACCTTGCCATGCAATTGGATAATTCTTCCACTTTCAATACATGCAATCTATGTACCCTAACATACCTGGAAACCCTATTTGCTCACTAAGTGCAAGTAGTCTGGTAATATCATTTTCATTTGGTGACCTCAAGCACTCATCTCCAAAAACATCACAAATAGCTTTCACAAATCTTTTCAAACTCTCCATAGCAGTACTTTCTCCAATGCGGACAAAATCATCTGTAGCATCCGCTGCTACTCCATAAGCTAGCATTCAAAATGCTTCGGTAACCTTTTGTAGACATGATAACCCAAGTTTACCCGCTGCATTTCTCTTCTGCGCAAAATAACTATTATGTTCTTTGACAGCATGCATTACACATACAAACAAAGATCGATTTATTATAAACCTGTAGGGATAATAGTAGTAAGCTATACATATAATTGTTCTATAGCAAGGATAAACAAAATATCATTGCTAACTTACAAACCTTCATCGAAAAAAAGCAGGGCCATAAGTAGGATTATCAGAGAAATAATCATCGAACAGCCGCAAAGTCTTGCCTCTCTGCCACGTTCGACTACTTGATGTCCTAGTACAGAACCCTTACGTTGTGTTGCATGCAATGAATGATAATAATTGTTCAGTGCTTGTGCCATGACAATAAAGAATTCATCATCGTCGTCTAATGACGATGAATCTAGAACCTGTTGCATGATGAAGTCTCGATGACTCATTATTAGACTCCGAAAGAAATATGTGATTACTCAAGATGGTGATTACTCCGACGCTGGTTTGCAAAATTGATGGCAGTAGATGGCGCAAGCGGATTGGCCTAAATGGAACAAATCAAATGCCAATAGATCAATAGCACATACCCGTGCAAATCAATTCTGGATGGATGAATAGATCAATGGAACATCAACCAACAGATCAAATGCTAATAGATCAATAGCACATACCTGTGCAAATCAATTCTAGATGGATGAACAGATCAATGGACAGAAACCAACAGATCAAATGCCAATAGATCAATAGCACATACCTATGCAAATCAATTCTGAATGGATGAACAAATCAATAGAACAGCAACCAACAGATCAAATGCTAATAGATCAATAGGACGTACCTGGGCAGAAAGACTAATCAACACATCAACAGCCAAGGCAGCCAGACTGCATGGGCAGATCACAGGAGAGAGATGGATGAAAAATAGTTGGTAGTTTGCCTATGTGGACCAATTTTTAATATAGGGATTCAAGTTTAGAGATTCTAATGGAGGGGTGAAGATTTTTAGTGATGAATTAATGGAAAGGAATCCCTAAAAGAAGTTATAGGAAGCTAAATTTTACAAATTCTGTTGGAGTTGCTCTAAGAACTCAAAGCTCCCAAACTCAGAACCCTAAATCAGGGATTTCCTCAAGTTAGAAACTTAATCAAAATCTCTTAATCAACTTAGATCTATAAGTTTTGGATACTCACTATACCTTAGCATGGCATCGACTGGGCCACCATTGTTCAGCCGCCGCGCCACCGGGCCAGCTGTAGACCCACAGTGAGTGCACTGCTAGGCTGCTATCTACCACCACCGCTAGGAAATCGTCCTACGCCATGTGCGCTGCTTGCCGTAGCTAGGCATCAAATTAATTTTGGTTTGTTAATTACAATAGTGATCAAATGCTACTAACATGTTGTTGAGATGTATGCATAGGATTAAGAAAGAAAACGTCGAAATTGTGATGAAAATAGTGAAATTTGAAGTTTAGTCTCACATAGGCTCAACCATGCAAAATATCAAATTATTGTAGTGTTTAGTCTAGGGATGCCGTACTATTAAGAGGGATGTGTTAATAAGTTGTGCTAAAAGTTTGTGCTCAAAGAAAATCATTTTTGAAAGTCATTTGGATCTTTTCAAAGTTTTTTTAGAAAAATCCAATTCAGCCGGAAGTTCCAGTTCAAGCCAGAAGTTCTGAAAATTGTGTTTTGTAAAAGCTCCGAAAATTCTGATTCAAATTGGAAGTTCCAAAAAATGCTCTCTGAATCAGATTTTTTCTGAAGCCAGAAGTTTCGGTTCGAGCCGGAAGTTCTAGAAATTGCTCTCTTTATTGAATCAATTTTCAAGTCAGAAGTTTTGGTTCAAGTTGGAAGTTCTGAAAATTGCTCTCTGTATTGAATTAAGTTTCAAGCCAAAAGTTTTGGTTCAAGCTAGAAGTTCTGAAAATCGCTCCCTGTATTAGATTTATTTTCAAACCAGAAGTTCCAGGTTGGCCTGGAAGTTACGGTACTAAAGTGAAATTTTACACTCCAATGTCCACTTTGTGAGTGAGGGGTATAAATATCCTCTCACCCCTTTGTGAACAACAACCATCTTGCGCAAAACTCACTCTCTCACTCTAAGCTCTCTCTCAAGCTAGATCTAGAGCAAACCTTTGATCTTTTGTGTGTGTGAGCCACATCAAACATCTTGCAAATTTCTTTGTTGATCTTCTTGGAAGTTTTGGTGTGGATGAGTTCTTCGATTTTTGTTGCAATATCTTGAGCACAAGTTTTGAGCCTACCAACTCCTCGGCTGATTTGTTACTCTTGGAGGTGCAACTTTCTAGATGGCTAGACGTCGAACCGTAAGCACTCAAAGAGATTGTGGTGTGCCTAGTTCAAGTTTGTAAAACACTATGTCTCGGCTTCAACGAGGTAACTTGGTGAAAACCAAGCTTGATCTTCATGTTCGCTTGGTGAGGAAAGGGTTGAGAAAGACTCGGTCTTTGTAGCTCCTTACCGGAGATGTAGGATCGTGGATCTAAACCCTAGGAAACAAATATTATGTTCTTGTCTTTATTTACTGTCTTTTAGTTCATTGTGAAATATTGCTTAATCTACTCGAACTTTAGGTTGTGAAATATTGCTTAATCTACTTGATCTAGGTTTTCATGCACGAAATACATTGCTAGCAACTATATCTATCTTTGTATTTATTTAGTTTGTTAGTTAAATTTCATTTTGAAGTCTTTGCGCATTTTCTGTTGTGCCTGAAACTTCTAGTTCCAACCGGAACTTCTGGACATTTATCTAGAGCCCAGAACTTCCGACTCAAACTGAAACTTCTAGATCTTGGAAGTTCCAAAGTTTTAATCCTCTTTTTGAAGAATTTTTCAAGTTCGTATATTCACTCCCCTCTAGGCAACTTTCAGTATGCCACCATTAGGTTTCAACCCTACGCCAGTGTCACCAACGCTGCACTATTCACCACCTAGACATCACGTTGAGCTCTCACGCCACCGTGCGCTTTCACCACCACCAGGCCCTCATGCCACCATGCTTACTCTCTAATGCCTGAACTATGAAGGAAGAAAGGGGCTAAGTGCACCCAGCACAACACGTTGTACCTGCGTGAGCTCTCGCAGCAGTGGCTGCCCTCACCAGTGGATGGTCCTATCTTCACTGATGGCCGCTCCCACCCTTGCCAGTAGCCGCTCCTGCCCCTCCGATGGCCGATCTAAATCTTGTGCTTGTGCCCACCCCCATTGGTGGCTAGCCTCGTCCCCTCTGACGATCGGTCTAGCTCCCATGCCCCTGCCCCTTCCCCACCGATGGCCACTCCCACCCCCATCGACACTTGCTCCTGGCCCCACTGGCGGCCGGTCTAGCTCTCGCCCCCTACCACCCTCCCCCACCCCTACTGATGGCCACTCCTGCCCACGTCAATGCCCACTCCTGCACCCCTGTCCCTGCCAGTGACTAGTCTAGCTCCTGCGCTCCTGCCCCTGTCGGTGGCCACTCCCACACTGGCGCCCACACCAGCTCCCACACCAAATAAAAAACAGGATCATCCCATTCACCCAATCAAACAAAAAAATAGATCATCCCATCCAACCAAAAACTAGATCATCCCATCCCATCCAACTTCATCCATCTAAACAAACGTTGCCTTGGAGGCCATCCCTATGCAGGCAGCAGTGCGGCCAATATCTCTGTGTGGCCAGCGCGGGTGTACTGCTATGAGTTGTCCCTAACCCTAACTCATCATGTTGGACATCCCGATCTAGCAAGGTGGTGATCTGCCTACCATCTACCACCCTGAGCCTCTGATCCGGTGGATCCACCCACCGCCCCAAGCCCTCGACCTGATATGATGAATCCACTTGCCGCTCACCGCATCGAGCCCGTCATCCAACCTGTATTTTCCTTTCTTTTTATTGACACTTCTCGCCCTAAGTCACCAACAATTTTATATGCCAAAATGTTCTAATGTAATGTTGTGCTAGTTTTCTTTTTAGTACTGGTGTTTTGTTTATTTCTACAGAGATGCTAATCTACTTAGGATTCCCCTGTTCATTAAACACATCTTATTTAATATAAGAAATTGTTGGGAACAAATTAGCACTGATAGAATCTGTAGGAGATGAATAAGCTCTAATGCACCATACTTCACAAGACTCATGTTCCCTTATCAGACAAGTATCTTATATGGCGATACGTTCAATATGCCATCGATATGGTATCGGAGAAGTATCGGATATTAAACGTAAAAAAATAAATCAAAATAATTTTTTATACTTCTATGATACATATTCAATACTCCGATACGTATACAGCCCACTAAAGACCCAAGCCAATTAAACTACTAACCCTAATTCCACACTCTCATCTCACGCACGCGCACCTGTCACTCTCTCGGTCTCATGTACCCTTAGGCAGTGCCACCACCAGTCACCTTGTCGCCTTTCCTTGCTGCCGATGCCTTGCAGCTGCCTTGCCGCCTTGCCACCACCGCCACTCAGGTCTAGAAGAGAGAGGATGTTCAAGTTTGTATTATGGCCAACTCTAGCGTCGCTGCCCTCGCCGGAGAAGGAATAATAAGAGGATCAGTCGTCATGAGCCAATAACGATAAGAACTTTCAGAGAATTCTGTTTTTTCTTTCTTGTTCCCCAATTCACTATTTCTCGTCTGAAAATATACCTGGTATCTAGAGACACCTTACAGATTACACTTTCGTTGACACACACTTCTATTATAGTTTATGCTTTCCTTCAAACAAAACACATTATATTCTAAGCTAACACACCCACTATTGTCCTCATGATGTCTTCACGCACAATTCTGGTGGTGCCTTCGCTACCTGATGTCCAGCGTCCATATCTCTAGCTTGTGTCTCTAGCAATGAGAGTGATCTATGAGGCACACCCTATAGGACCGAAACTAGCGACCAGAGGGGGGGTGAATGGGCACAGACAAAAATACAGCGGAAAAATCAAACTCCTGAAACTTGAGTATCGGTCTTGCAAGTGACTCAATGAGATTCAGTCTAACACTGGACAAGTAAAAGTCACACCTGGCAAGTAGATACTAAAACTTCAGGAAAAACTTCCTTAAACCCAAGTGTCCGACTTGCAAGTGACTCAATGAGATTATGCACAAGACTGTGCCACAATAGTCACACCAGGCAAGTCGAAACACAACCTCCACGGACAAAACCCCAAAAGAACCAAAAAACTCCTCAACCTCAGGTATCATGCTTGCAAGTGACCTCGATAAAGCTTAGTGCACGACCTTGCTAAAATGGTCCACTTTCGAAACAAGGTGATACAATCCCCGAAAAGATAAACACCGAAAAGAAACGCCGCACATAGAGACAAGTGTAAATTGGTCTATCAAAATGCACCAATAAGTGTGACGAGCGTTCTATAGAAAAAGATACGCCCGAAACACTCAAATGCAAAAGACCGAACACTTGATGAGCGAACACGGTGTCATTTCATCAAACATACACAACGCATTCCGGATCCTCTCAAACAATCACATAAACACTTGACATTCATCACAACGTGGTCACATATATATTTCATCAAACACATACCATGCAGTCCAAAATCAAGTGTATGTAGGCATTAAATCAAACACATAGGCTGCAGTGTGAAAACTCTTTGAAGCATTTCATCAAACAGATGGTGAGCAGGAGAAATATACTACAGATTCTATGGAGAAGATGGCCGGAGAAGCTTGCTGCTGTGCAGTGCCGTC
>KE372106.1:0-16714 GCA_000418225.1 Zizania latifolia | reverse complement strand
CCTGCACGCACCGCGTGCCGTTCCGCAGGTGCCTTGCGCCGCGCCCGTCGGGGCCCACACACCTACACCCAGCGCACCGCCGCCCAGAAGCCTGGCAGCTAGGCCAGGGAACCCTAGCTGCCCACGCCCCTTAGGCCTTTTGGGCTGGCTCGGCTAGAAAAGGAAGCAGGAAAAGGAAGAAAAGGAAAGAAAATAAGAAAAAGGAAGAAAAAGGAAAAATGTGGAAAGGAAAAGGGAAAATGTACTTTTGCATTTTAGTCCCTTAATTTCTGAATTTTACGCAGAAATATAATTTATGCGTAGAGGCCCCTGGATTTCGAAAAAATCACGTAGAAATATGAATTTTGCGCAGAGGCCCTGGATTTCTGAAAAATCGTGCATAAACTATGAATTTTGCATATGAGCCCTCAGATTCACTGAAAATTTTGGAAATACCCTTTTCTTGCATAAAAGGATCTCCAGAACCCGAATTTCGTTTCCGTTTTTCCTTTTTAGCAATATTTTCTATGTTTATTTACTGTTTTACTATCTTTAATTGTCCGTATGCATTTAATTATTAGTACTTTTTATCAATAAATATAGAATTGCGTAGAAAAACACTAGAAAATTGAAGTAATTTTATTCATGTCTCTATTTAGCAATGTGATACAATTTTACTAGAAGTAACATGCGCATCATAGATGACTTGCATCGTGACTAAGCAGTTCGCTGATTAAAGTGCAGATGGCCACAACTGTCTCACCTAGGCATCGGATGTCTAGAGCGTACTTTCAGCCAAGAAGCCCTGCAACACCGTAGGCCATGGGCAATAATGAATTTGTCCCTTGCTAGATGAAAATGATCAAGCGGTTTATTTTCTCCGACATATATCTCTCTACTTTGAAGGATGAGTATACGGCCACAACGAATTAGAGAGTGCTATAAGATGCCCTGAATTAGCGTTTTGAGCACCTCAATACACCATTATCGAGAATATGATCCCGAGTTACCTCCCGAGTAGTTTTATGATGATCGAGTAAAGGATAGGTAAACAGACTCAACATTAAAGACGACCAGTTAACTGTCAACATTCTCTAGACAGTCAGTGGTCGGGGACCTAAAGGCTCCCCGAGTCCAGCACTCGGGAGGCCTTCCCAACTACAGGCACTCGGATAGTCGCCATCAAGAGCCAGGCCATCATTAAGCTCCACGTTGTATAGTTATTATTGCTGTTATCTCTTAGAGTTATTACCGACGAACTAACCGTTTATCCCCATAATTGGTCATTAATGGGGCATATTAACTACAATTTGTAACCCCCGATCCCTCTCATATAAAGGGATCGGAGGGAGCCTGTAAAGGGTAGGTTGGTCAAGTCGTATTCGAGACGATTTGATAGGCTTAAGGCGATTCACGCCCGAAAGCTCATTTCAACGCACACACAGGATTAGGGTTATTGTCCTCCGGGAGGCCCGAACCTGTCTAAAAATCTTCCCCGTCTCTTAGTTAGAGATAACCATCAAGATTTGTCCACAGCACTCCCCTTCGCCTAATCAAATCTATACTGCGGGTACCCCCGTGGTATACTGTCATTTCGAACACGACGACAGTTGGCGCGCCAGGTAAGGGAGCAGTCTGTGTTTTTTTATTGACTTGATGGCTGTTATTTGCAAGGTCAGCACCCAGGTTCCCGTCGGTACCGTGATCACTTTCAGGAGCTTGACTTTCGTTAGTGATTGTATACGTCAACTGGTTTTGACCACTACTGCCCAAACAAGGGCGAAGGTTTTGCATACTCCAGCTGTGCGCCCATCTGCCCCCGGAGCACCTAAGTGCTCTGCTCCACTTAGGGCACCCTCATCGGCTCCCCAGGTGTCCAAGCATCCAGCTCCGCTCAGGGCCCGACCACAAGTTACTGCCGACTCGCCCGCTGATTTCGTCATCTTTGCCAATGCCGGTGGGCAAACAGTCCAACGACGCCAATTCACCAGGGTTGCTTCAAAGCGACCTCACCAGCCGACCACACCGATCAAGCTGGCACCATCACCTAACATCAACATGATGGTGACGGGTGATGTCTCCGACGACGAGCCCTCCGATGCCGCTGAGTTCAGTACTCACCAGCGTGATCGCCACACGAGGGCCCGTGCAGCGCTCGAGACTTCGTGACACGGCGCGCAGGATCGGTACATGATGGACTTTGAAGGCCATGCTGTGTACCACACGCCGACTGCGAACTTGATCGTCATCGAGAGGATGCTAGCTGCCCTTCCTGATTCACCCGAGCTCTAGAGGGCTCGGGCTATGATCCAGGTGGCCGCCACTCAAATTGTTGACGTGGCTCCACCTCCAAGGTCACGGTCTCCGGACCATCGCTCACATTCCCAACCGTCCCGACAGCCGACACGCTCGCATCTAAGCGAGCGACGTGGGAGCTCTTATTCGGGTGACGCCCGAACCATCATCAATGAAGCGCGTGACGCGCGCAACACCATTTCTCGCCGCCGTAATGAATGCGAGCACAGTGAGCTCGGTCGTCATGAGCAATACGACCAGAGCCATGGCACGCCAGGGGTAGGTCAGTCCGACACCGACATCTCACGCCATGATGGCTTTCCAGCCTTCTCCGAGCGCCTTCGTCGGATAGTGTGATCTCGAAACTTTCGTCCAACGGGAGTGACGCCATACGACAGCAAGACCGACCCCTCCTAATGGTTGTGGCTGTACTACACGGCCATCCGTGCAGCTGGAGCGAACCAAGATGTTATGGTCAATTACCTCCCCGTCATGCTGTACGCGATCGCCATCAGTTGGCTGGCCAGACTCCCGGAGAACTCCATCAACTCCTGGAGCGACTTGTGCGATGTCTTCATTGCCAACTATCAAGGAACCTGGCAAAGGCCGGCCTCACGGCACGACCTGCGCCAGATATGTCAAAAGGACGGTGAGTCCCTCTGAGACTACATCCGTTGCTTCTCTGAGTGTCGGAACACCATCGCTAGCATCTCCGATGCCGACGTTATGTCCATCTTGCAAGATGGCTTGCGTAAGCCTTCAGAGTTGTTTCGCCATATGGTGATGAACGAACTGACCGATCCAGGCGAGATGATTACCATCGCCGAGCAATTCGCCAACGCCGTAGATGCTAAACGGGAGCAGATGCACCTGAACGCTTAAGAATCCGGCAAAGACAAGAAGAAGAAGAATCGTCACCATTCGCCCACACGTGAGGACCGCGACAAGCCCGAATCCTCCTCCTGAAACAAGAGCAGGAAGCGAAAGGGCAAGGAGGTTATAGTTGCTGACAAAAATTCCTGACCTCAAGACAGCGCTGGATCCTAAATAGTTCTTTTCAAGTATCAGCAAGGTTTGCAAAGGTACCATGACCGTAATGTGCGTGGTCGAGCTTTTCAAGTCGGAGATTTAGTTCTTCGCCGAGTACAATCTGCAGTCGACGTCCATAAGCTGTCGGCACCATGGGAGGGACCGTACAATATCTCTGAGGTCACCCGACCAGGTTCATATCGCCTGATATGAGAAGACGGTCAACGGATTGCGAACTACTGGAATATTGAACACCTTCGACATTTTTATCCTTGATACAATAAGCTAAGTCCTTGTTTTGGATTAATAAAGATGTTCGATTTTTTCTGCTTTTCTTCTTTCTTTCTTCTTTGCCCGACCCCCGAGCATCCGAAGTTTCATCACTTTAACTTTGAGTACATGATCTGCTCTGGCCGGGTTAAATTATTCCTTCACCTGCTCGGGGCTTGGACTTTTGTTCTATGATTCACCCGACTACTTTTAAGTGTTATTTTTTGACTACATGTGACGCCTAAGGTTCCAAACAGCATGCACGTGGCTCAAGTTTCCCTGCGCTATAGGCCAAAGCTATAACATACAGTCAGAAATTCACCACAAATAGTCGGGCATAGAACATATTTATAAAGAGGAAAGCATGATTTCATTGCACAAAAAGTATATATACAATTGTTTTTCTTCTGCAATGTTTTCTCCTACTCGGCAGGTTCAGCCGGATAAGTTTCTAAGTCTGCGACAAGGACATTGGCCGTCTCCTTCACCTCTGAGTAGATACGCTCCACGTCGGACTCTTTGACGGTCGTCAGCCACCCCGCTTGTATGTAGTCCATATGAGCTGTCGGGTACAGCGCTCGGACAATCCCAAGCACGTGCATAGCTGCCGACCGAGAGAAGTACCGGGCTAGCTCCCGCAGACGTGTCTCTGACCCCTGGAGCCGCTCCACAAACTGCTTCGCCGACCACATGGTGCCGGCCGGTTCGCTATCAATCATTTTGATGAGCATCTCGGCACTAGCCTGATAGTGGTCCCGTTGAGCCTGAGTGTTGCTCAAGCGCAGCTCGAGGTCGGTGAATTGAGTGTTCACTCGTCGATGAAGCTCTGCAAGCACAACATTATTTTAGAGAAAGCTTCATCAAAAAATGGCAAAAGAAAAGTTTAAACCGGTGATCCGTACTTTTATACTCACCGAACCACTTAGCAGTGGCCGCTTCAGATTCCTTGAGCTTCTTTTCAAGCTCGATGATCTTGGCCTTTGCCTGCGACGCCCTTGCAATGGCTTCATCCCTTTCGGTCAAAGCCGGTTTAGCTGAAGCGACCGACCGGTCTGCCAAACCAGTGGCTGTCTTAATTCGTTCCTCCGCCACCAGCCATTCTGTTACACAAGCGCTGATCAAACACAAGCACAATAAGCAGTACTGGTGACAAAAAGTGGTCAAGCACTTACCATAGGAACGGATCTCAAGCTGACCATGGAGGATGTCATTATCCCTCTCCAACCTCCTCAAGTCGGCATCTCTCTACGCCAACTGACCCGTCAGCTGCTGAACTCGGGCGTTTAACGCTTCCAAGTCCAGGATGGGAGCGGGGCAGTTAGCCCCTGTGCTCTCGATCAGCTGGCTCACGAGGCACTGCACAAGATAAAGCAAGTTAGTCTAAATGCACGTATTAATTTATGTATAAAAAACTAACACTTGCAGGAGGACTTACGCTAGTCACTTGGCCAAGCCGATTGAGTACCTCGTAGCACTCGGCTACCTTCCTCTCGACTGCTCCAGTCGAGCCGCTGGTTGCCGCACCGACGACGGGTGGGGACATTTCCCCGACCACGACTTCGACGGGGTCGGCCTCCTGTTGCGTCGCCTTAGGGCGATCAGCCGTCTCTGGTGCCACCGGAGGCATCTCCACGTCCGCCGCTGCTGCGACGGATACGACCGTCGGTGATGGATCAACGGCACCCGCCACCGCTACAGTTGGCTATACCAAGTCTTGTGCAGCAGCACGCGGTGCCACTGTGGTCGGCTGCACCGGAATAGGTCCAGCGGTGCTCGGCCCGCTTGGTACTGGCGCGTCTGACACTGGCGCCCCACTTGCTGCGGCCACTCGCGGATCAGTCACCCCGATGAACACCACCAAGTCGGTGATGGGGCTGGCCGCAGCTGGGGAATTGGCGCTGGTCAGGTCAGCCCCATCGTTCCCAGATAGTGGCAGAGGAGTGCTAATCAACAAAAAGAGAGAGAGAGAGTTAAGTTTGTATTAAATTTAATTATTTGATTCAAATCAAAGACAGAAAGACTTACCACGCCGACTGTCGGAATGCCAACGTCTTCACTCGCTGCCCAGAGCCCGAAGTTGCTCCGACTGGCGGTGGCGGTGGTGGAGGCGGTGGTGGTGGTGATGGTGTTGATTCCAAAGATGACGGCGCTGTAGCGCCTCCAGTCGCCGGGGCCGCCTCGGATGTCTCCGAGTCGGCACCAGCCTCTCCAGGGAAGGAAGACGGCACTTTGGGAGTCGCCGTCTTCTTCGCGCTCTTCGTCGAAGGAGGGCAAACCTTTTTGCCCTTCCTCTTCTCCCCGGTCGATCCAGCGTGCGGGTCGATGTCTTTCTGCCCGACCGCCTGGGGCTGCTCGGGCAGCGGTGGCAGAGAGCAATATGCCTCTCGGCCCTACACATTCCAACACTCAGCACCCGGCAGGTGATAATATCAATCGTCAATAACAAAAAGATCATTCTTACCGGTGGTTGGGGGCAGCTGAGCTTAAAATCCTTGGGGTCGGCGTCGGGGTTGAGGCCAAACCGACCAGCAAAGATCAGCTTCACCCTCTTCCTCACCTCGTCCGAAGACAAGTACTCTGTCATCTCCCTGGTCAGGTCATCCCTGCCCAAGTACTTGTACGCCGGGCGGGTCCTCAACTTTAGCGGCTGGACCCGACGAGACACGAAGTTGAGCGCCACGTGAACGCCCAATAAACCCTCTGCTCAGAGCTTTTTGATCATCTCGACCAGCTCATCCACCTGGTCGTACTCCTCTCACTGATAGCAGTCAGACCAGGTGAGCGCCGGCATTGGCACTTGGTCGATCTCCGGTGAAAGGGTCGGCTCGTGGTTGGCGACGTAGAACCATCCCGAGTGCCAGCTGATGTTGGAAGTCGGGAGCGACACCGGGATGTACTCGGCTGCCTTCCCATCTCTCAGCTGCAATCCGCACCCACCGACCACCTTCTTCTTGGTGTTTGGCCTCAGATAGAAGTAATGGCGGAAGAGGTTGAAATGAGGATCAATGCCAAGATAGGCTTCATAGAGGTGAATGAAAATGGCGATGTGCAAGATAGAATTGAGGTTGAGGTTGCAGAGTGAGATATCATAATGGTGGAGGATGCCACGGAAGAAAGGATGGGCCGGCAAGCCGAACCCACGAGAGAAGAAAGACTCGAATACCATGATCTCGTGGGTGTTCGGAGTCAGGAACGCCTCGCTGCCCGCGGAGGGCCACGGCGACAGCGCACTCTGCGGGAGCTCGCCTCGCTTCTCCAGCAGCGACACCACCTGCTTCACTGCCCTCGACTTCTGGAACTCCACCGACCGGTCAACTTCAATATTTGGGTCAAGGGCCGCCATTGCAATGGAAAGTAGTGACGCTATGGGCTTGAGGTTGAAGAGTCGCCTTGCCTTGCGGTAGCACACAATGCAACCACAGTGGCGATTAGGGTTGCGAGGCACCAGTGAATCAAGACTCAAGGAAGAAGATGAAGGCTGAGAGCTTGAAGTATGCGGAAAGATGAAGCACCTTTAATCGAGCTATTTATAAACCTCCATAACGACGGTTCGGACCCCCGATGCGCCACGATCGCCTCGGGACGCGTCTCAAAGCAATCTTCGGCATTAATTACGCCGGTCAACATATTTTTCAACCCACCCATCTAACCGATGATTGCAGATCCAGCGGTGGGTAGCAGAAAACAAATCGACGCCTACAGTTTTTAAACTGTACTCGCATCCGCGAGGCTGCCTTGGAACTAGCATGGGTCCAGTCGTACCTATCGATTTTGACAGGCGCCAGCCTGTGGGAGCAGACGCCTCTTCGCCAAAGGAGACCTGCAAGTACTCTATTGCGCCGGACTGCTCCAACTGACGCCTTTTCGTCAAAAAACCACTCGATGGGCCTATCTGCCCCTATGTACGAGTCGATTTCATTGGATGCCAATGCACCAAATATGCGGGATTTAAAAAAATCTCTGATCCTGGAGCTTATTTTACTCAAGAAAGTCTAGTCTCAGGGGCTGCACCAGGTAGGTGCACCTGAGCGGTGCACCTATCGGGAAAAATTCATCGAGACTAAATTCTGAAGCCCTTTTCGACTTCATCTGCGCGCCGCAAAGAGCTCGGGGGCTGCTATCAGGAATATGATCCCGGGTTACTTTCCGAGTGGTTTTATGATGATCAAGTAAAGGAGGGGTCAACAGACTCAACATTAAAGACGACCAGTCAACGGTCAACATTCTTTAGACAGCCAGTGGTCGGGGACCTAAAGGCTCCCCGAGTCCAGCACTCGGGAGGCCTTCCCAACCACAGGCACTCAGATGGTTGCCATCAATAACCAGGCCGTCATTAAGCTCCACGTTGTACAGTTATTATTGCTGTTATCTCTTGAAGTTATTACCTACGAACTGACAGTTTATCCTCATAATTGGTCATTAATAGGGCATATTAACTACAATTTGTAACATCCGATCCCTCTCATATAAAGGGATCGGAGGGAGCCTGTAAAGGGCAGGTTGGTCAAGTCGTATTTGAGACGATTTGATAGGCTTAAGGCAATTCATGCCCGAAAGCTCATTTCAACGCACACACAGGATTAGGGTTATTGTCCTCCGGGAGGCCTGAACCTATCGAAAAATCCCTCCTGTCTCTTAGTTAGAGATAACCATCAAGATTCATCCACAGCACTCCCCTTCGCCTAATCAAATCTATGCTGTGGGTACCCCCGTGTATATTGTCGTTTCGAACACGACGACAACCATCAAGACTCCAGTAGAGCAAGAATGGATCCAATTCTAATTTTCTAAGTATGCCTAAGAGTTTAACTCCACGTTGCACCGAATTTGCACGTTTCTGAATCTCCTCTAGAAAGAGATTTTAGATTAAGGAGAAATTGAAAATACTCTTTTCGCTTCCCACCCAAACACGGCAGAATCCGCACGCAACTATTGTCAATTAAAATACATGAAGTATTCTGAATCGATTGACATGTTGTAGCTCGATGATGTTTAGGATGAACTCATAGAGAAGAACTTCGTTTCGTAGCCACATTAAAAGTGCAATAGCCTTAAAGCTAATGCCGTTTCTTTAAAAGTTGCGCAAAAGCCATCATAAGAAGCGGGATAGGAATGAAAGAAAAGTGATCGCATATGAAGTGAAGCCTAGTGATGAGAATGACGAGACAACTAAGAAGAATGTCAAGCCATATGGTTCTAGAATTTGCAAGGCACCGAAGCACATCACAAAGAAATACTAGAAGTAAACAACTTGAGATACACCTCACCATCGCAGTGAGTAAAGACACCCTTATGATTGAGACTGCACATTTCTCATGATAGGTGGCAGTGTCCGTAAAATCTCGGTTGACCTTCTCATGATGACAATAGAAGCCTACCAATGCCATCACAAGTGAAAAGCAGCTACCAATGAAGAAGTAGCTAGTCTACATGTAGACTCTATCTAGAGTTAGAGTTCTTATGTCATCTGAATGCAGCTAAATAATAGAGTATTGAATAATTGTAACTCTAGAAGAGCGAATTGAATGAAAGATTAGACGTTCTTGAAGAACAAATATCTTTCACTGTAATGAAAAATTATTTTCAGTATGTCATAGCATATTTAAGACATTTATTATTCTGTTGCTACTTCCTCGCACGTGAATAAATTGTCTTAGGCTAGAATCTTATGTAGCGCCCAAATAAAAAGAATGAATCAATTATGGCTTGCAGATCCACAAATATAACCTTAAAAAGAAATGTTTCTAGATGAACGAGAACTAGAAATATTATGACTGTTGCTAGAAGCAACAAGTGCATTTTGTAGGCCCTTGAAGAGCCATGGTCATATTATTTGTGAGATAACTTTGCATAGTAATGAAGCATTGTTGTATTTGAACCCACTTAAACTTTCTTAAAGTTTGCAGGAATTGAAAGAAATTATACTAGAAGTATGCATTCTTTAATATTTGGGCTATACTATAAATGCACTTAAAGTGTATGCTACTTTAAGACTTTATTTCTCCCATTTAGAATTATGCGTTATATCAATTTTGGTTTCCGAATTATGAGAAAAATAAATTCACAACTCGTATGGTTAAAGCACAAAATGATTAATTTCTAAAATCATGAAGATTAGTGTGCCTGCATGCACCACTAGAAAATTAATCACTAGACTAATGTGAAATCATTCCTAGACTGTATCTAGCGGATGTTTTGGTCTTATTGAACCTCATGTATGGGCTATTATGATACTGCTTAAAGCTCGTAAATCTTTACAATAGACACATATACGTCTATTATATTTTTGACCATCATGTCTTGATCATCAAAAGTAGTCCACCTGAATGGACAATGCTAAAGTATAGCGACTGATGACTAATGCATTGACATGAGAGGTAAAGTAGTGCACTAAGTATTATTTATCCACCTGAATGGGCTAAGCATAAGGAATGAAGAATTAGAAGAATTGCTATACATTATTATAGAGTTGTAATTTATCTATCATGAATAGGACATACAATTCTAAATGCAGCGGATCTCAAACAGAATTCAAACCATTGGCATACAACATCTACTCAACAATAGTGCAACTAGTGTTAAATTTTCTACCTGAAGTATGTGCATAACCCACTATCATAGTAGATTGAAAAGGCTCTCTCCGAAAAATCCATAAAACTTGTGAACGGAGATTTGCATGTAGCCTTCTACTTTTATAATTTTCTATTATTTAGGGGGAGAGAATGAGCCCTTGGATGAAAAATATCGGTAAATTATGGTAGAAATAGAAGTGATCATACACATTACCTCACACTAGTGAATGCAATAAGTACTAGAAGTACAGAAGTACCTGAAGTGTCCAATAACTAGAAGTTATACTGTCTAATTGTTTTTGTGATCTGAAAAGCATGACTAAGTTGTATTACTTGAATGTAATGCACCAGAGAGGGTGAAATATCGAAGAAAGAAAAGGTATCCCTTATCTCGTCCAGAGGCCTCGAACAAAAATAATAGGACGAGAACTCTGGTTCTTCATGCCCCTAAGTAACCGAAGATGTCTGGTGAAAATAGGGCATAGGAGCTTATTATACTTAATCACGAAAACTGCCCCACAGAAAAAAGAGGAGCCAGTTGAGACCTGGCAAATGGTATGGAACCTCAGAAATAGGCATACTAGAATGAATCTTTCCATGAAGGAAGAAACCGGCAATAAGGTGCGCACCAAAATAGCTGCTGGTACACTAAAAGACCTTGCTCCCATATGGAAAATAATGGTGAGCAAGATGATGAAGCACCAGAATATACAACCCATGATGAAATAACTAGAAGTTATAGAAGTTCGGATGAATCCTGTAATATTACAACTGCCAAATATCTGTACTTACTATTCATTATTGCCATGATCATAAAGCATGACCTTGAGCCTGTATCGCTCGTTGAATATATGAAGAGGTCAGATTGAGAAGATTGTAAGAAGGCAATAACAACTGAATTATCTAAAGAAACTAGAAAAATAGTAAGAGAAAAAGCATGGCCTATTGTATAAAGTTTTCACTCAACTGCCAGGAGTTGATTGTAAAATATATTTCCCGATCATGGCTAAATTATCTTTAGAAATATAATCTCAATGGCAGTCAACTAGCAGTTGAATATTGAAATCAAGCAGGAGTTGAAAGAATCAACATGAAGTTAAAAATCAACTTGAAGTCAAAATTATGTTAAGTAATGAATTGATTGATGTTGTTATTTGTATGGGAGCTTGGATCGGACATTTGTATGAAGGTACATGAAGTACCATGTATTAAACAAAGATAGAAAGAATAGAAATAGTCTTAGTAGTATATAGTATATTTTCTCTAAATTTTAGTACATCAATCCACTTACACTCAAAAAGTGTTGTAGAGATTTGGCTTGAAAAAGGTCATTTCCTTCCAAATCCCCATGGACAGAAGATCATTGCAAGCAGACCACAATCCATAAAGATCTAGAGAAGAGAGGAAGAAATCTTAGGACCAGAATTCCCATACTTAAGTGCTGTAGGTACGCTAATGTACCTGGCCTACTGTATTAGGCTAGACATTACGTTTGATGTAAACCTACCCGCACGATCTGGCTATGTTTTTTCTATGTGGTGAAACTGCAGTATCCTAGAAATTATCATAGAAAGTCCTGCATCGACTTCGATGAACCTCTCAGAAATAATAGTTTTTGTATGAAGCATCATCAAAATATGTATGGTTTAGAAGAATAATTCATCACATACAGAAGTTATGAGAATTAAATCGTGTTAACACCACCACTATTATCCATGAAGATAATATAACTTGTGTTGAACAAATGCAGTCAAGATATGTGTTGAGCAATTTGATGAAGCTCATAAACTCTAAGTTCTTCTATGCTCATGAATTACATAAAACAAATGAACTAAAGGTGATGCACACCAAGTCACGTGAAAATCTCATAGATTATTCACTAAGTCTCTCCTAAAACATCTAGCTCTGAAGAATGTGTTCGTTAGACTTAAAGACTTGTGTATTTCAGGGGGAAAACATCACATAACACTGACAAGAAGAATTGAATCTTAGTCAAGCAGACTAAGTACCCGAATTGATTTTGAAGATCATATAAAATATTTGGGTGAATTATACTTTTTTTCCCTTGAATGAGTTTTCCTGAAGTTTCTTATATTAAGGTTTTTAATGAGGCAATTCGTGCAACCAAAACGCGCGCTATGTACTCTTTCTCTCAATTTTTCCACTGGGTTTTTGGAGAGTTTTAATGAGACATATGCATGACGCGTAGAGTGCCCAAGGGAGAGTGTTAGGAAACCGAATATCCTACAGATAAGTATCGGTTGTTGGGCACGTCTATCTTTAGAGGTTTTTGCCTATAAATAGAGGGGTCCTCTCCTTATTTATATGTGATTGAATCTGAGCAAATAAAGAAGTTCAGCTTTTCTTCTACATACTGTGTCTCTTGTTCTTTGTCTCGAAGCTCTGGACTACACACGGTAGCAGAGTTCCTCAACACTAACCATGGTTTTTGCCTAATTGTTAACCTGGTTAGCGGTAACAAATTTAGTTTTTGCTAAACCGGACTAGTAACAATAAAAACCGAATAAAGCGGTTATCACGATAACAAGTTGAAAAACCATTATCTAGCTACCGATGGTAATTACTGGTTTTATAAACCTCAGCCCCTTGTCCTTAGATGGATGCTAACAATTCAATTTTTTCAACGAATGCTACTCCAAATGTCCAATAAAGAACTCAGGTTTGGGATGAAAGCAGAGAGAGAGAGAGGACAACAGAGAGCATCACTACAACACAGCAGATGCGGTTTCCCTTCTTTCTTCCTTGTGAATTCAGAACAGTGCATTCTGTCTGCATCAGCATCAGCTGTGTATCCAAGAGAACGCCACTGCGTCTGTTGTCTTTGCAGGATATGGACGGCCGGTGCAGCTTGTCCGATATGGCGGTGTCGGATTCGGTGGTGCTCATCTTGTATAATCTGTCCTTCTCACAGCTGGTCCGGTATGGCCTAACACACTGTCGGTGTCGCCGAGTGAAATTGATGGGACGAATTCGGCGTTTCGGTTTCGACCAAGATTTCTTCAGTTCACCTCCTAACAGTTCAGATGGCAACGGAGATGTGCCCGTTGTACACTCGGCCTAAACAATGTCTCGAAAACAAGACGGTAACTGTCTGGTTAATGATCGGAGGGTTATGAATACAAACATATAATTTAAATTTTGAAATTTTTTCTAGGTTGTAGTGGGTCAAAATTCTGATGTTTGTGTTTGAACTTTTTTAAGTAAAATCTGGTAACCATTACTAGATTTCACGATGTATTGGTAGTTTTGGACGGACCTGTATTCGAAACCCTGGTCCTAACCGCCTAATTGGGTGCACTGAAGTAACCATTAAGATAGCCACCGTATGATGGTGATGAAAAATAGTTCCATCGTTCCAAAAAAATTTATTTCTAATACTTTAAATTTATCCAAAATACCTTTTTTTTTTTACCAATCCTTGGTTCATAAATAAAGGAATTTTATTCTTTCAATATCTCTTACCCAGCTCTTACATATCACTTTATAATATTATTTTTGTATTAATAAATGATATTTTGATTTTATACTCTCACGAGTAATTTATTAATTTTATAAGAAATATAAAGTGCGAAAAGGGAGTAATATTTTCTCTCATGCAGAAAGAAAGAATCCTTATCTTTCCCTCCAAATGGAAAAAGCCTACTGCGTTTTGAATCATGTCTCATCCCGGCACAGGACACCAAAACATCATCAGCTAACAATTTGTTTGGAAGTCTATCATGAGCTTTAATTTGTCTTTGAAAATGGTCATTAATACACGCTTTTGCTTTCTGCACATCGGCAAAGGTGTGCTCGTCCTGGATCAGCTAACCACTCTTGTTGACTTCTGCCTCCATCCATGCAACCTCCAGTGCAGAGACAAAGACGCTTCCACCTCCACGTAGGTAGTTGATGAAAACAACATTTCGCTGGACACTTTATTAAAATTAAAGTAGTGGTCATGTCAAGATGGTTACAACTTTTCTGGATTATGATATTTTCACCTGCCATAGTGTCACGCAACATCAATTCTATATAGAATAAGCCTACATAACTCCTTCACGAATTACTAAATAATTATTTAATCTTCTAATTTAATAAATCAGATATTTAACCCCCTAACATTTTAAATACCATTTACATAACTCTAAGGTGGTTTTGTAAAGTAGTTTTGCCCTGCGGACGTGTCACGTTAGTCACAGGCGCTTTCAAAAAAACTAACAGCCACACCTCCTAGACTTCTCGTTCATTTCATCAATACCTCCTTGTTCACTCTATCGTCTTCTCCACGTTGAACAAGATTATGGTGCATCATAACCCTAAGGTGGTTTTGTAAAGTAGTTTTGCCCTGCAGACGTGTCATGTTAGTCACATGTGTCTTCATAAAAAAACTAACAGCCACACCTCCTGGACTTCCGGTTCATTTCATCAATGTCTCCTCGTTCACTCTATCGTCTTCTCCACGTTGAATAAGATTATGGTGCATCATATTTATGTTATGTATAAATAGTTTATGCCTCTAAAATTCTATTATGAGGTTTGAGATAGCAAATTAGATAATAGCCACATAAGTCACAATAGTAACAGATGGAATTTAATAACATTCAGGGAATATTAATCAAGACATTTAGGTAGAGTCCATTATTGAGTTGAAACTGTGGTCAATATTGTAGTCATCTCGAGGTTAACAGAGTATAAATTGTATAAAATGAACCAAGCAACAGTAAGAGTTTTACATGATATTAGGAGCATGTATACCCATGTAGTCAGAAACTCGGAATTTAGAAGTCAATGCCTAACAAAAAGGTGGCAACTGAAGTCGTATGTTCTCACTGATACAATTGTGGACTGAAGTTTTCTCTGATGTTCATACATCAGTTTTTTCCGCCTACTGCTCCTTTTGAACATAAGAATATAAGATACAAGATTTTCACATTAATTGACTCATTTTCTTTAAAATTTCTCTATTCCAAAGAAACCCTTATACTAAATGTTTGAGTTGAAACTTATAAATTGCAACCAATTTTAAATTTTAAATTTTAATTTGGAATCAATGTAGAGGTTTTTCTATTTTTCAGCATTTCTTTTGGACCACTAAAAATACATGTATAAAAGGCTTATCTCAGAATTATTTTTCGTTGTTCAAGTCACAAATCTTCGGGTTATAATCTGTAGCTTAAAAAGGCCTACCAATCAGGCCTGATATTCTTTAAAGACTTTTGAGCTTAATGGACACGCTGATTGTGGTGTAAAAGAGTGCAAAATATATAAGAAAAATGTGTGCAAAAAGGGTATATATAATATAGTGTACATTTCCTGTTCTTTTGAGAATGTTTGTTACTGGCTTTTGCCAAGGAGGCATGAGTGACACATCACCCAACTACCAACAAACTGTGAATTATCCACTGCCTAATGCTCAAATCCAATCAGATTTAGCTTCTAATCAGCAGAGGTCTCGTGGTAGTGAGACGAACATAAGCGACGTGATCCCAGTATCAGCTAGCTATTTACGATGAAGCAGCTCGTGACGCTGCTGGTCTTGATGGCGCTGCCCGCGCTCGCCGCATCCGACACCGGCGCCGGCATCGTGGCGCTGCTTACGCACGCAGACGCCGGCCGCGGCCTCGCGAGGCCCGAGCTCGTGCGGCGCATGGCGCACCGCACCAGGGCGCGCCGGCGGCTGCTGTCGCAGGCACCGCAGGTGCAAGGGCGGGTTCGCTCCGGTCTTGGCGCCGGCGGCGGCATCATGACGAACGAGTACCTGGTGCACATGTCCATCGGCACGCCACCGCGGCCCGTGGCGCTGACGCTCGACACGGGGAGCGACCTCGTCTGGACGCAGTGCGCGCCCTGCGACGACTGCTTCGACCAGGGACTCCCGCTCTGGGACCCCGCCGGGTCGTCCACCTACGCCGCGCTCCCCTGCGACGCGCCCCTGTGCCGCGAGCTCCCGTCCACGTCGTGCGGCAGTCGGAGCTGTGTCTACGTCTACCACTACGGCGACACGTCGCTCACCGTCGGGCAGCTGGCCGTCGACCGCTTCACCTTCGGGTCCAGCAGCAACAATGCCGACGGCCACTCCACCCGGAGCTTAACTTTCGGATGCGGCCACTTCAACAAGGGCATCTTCCAGGCGAACGAGACAGGCATTGCCGGATTCGGCCGGGGCCGTTGGTCGCTGCCGTCGCAGCTCAACGTCACAAGCTTCTCCTACTGCTTCACCTCCATGTTCGAGTCCAAGAGCAGCCTCGTCACGCTCGGCGCGCCGGCCGAGCTCTACAGCCACGCGCACAGCGGCAATGTCCGGACCACCCGGCTCATCAAGAACCCGTCGCAACCGTCGCTCTACTTCCTCTCGCTGAGGGGCATCACGGTGGGGACGACGCGGATCCCGATGGCGGAGTCCCTTTTCCGGTCGACGATCATCGACTCAGGCGCGTCGATCACCACGCTGCCGGAGGACGTCTACGAGGCAGTGAAGGCGGAGTTCGTGGCGCAGGTCGGGCTGCCGGCGAGCGGCGTGGACGGGTCGGCGCTGGACCTCTGCTTCGCGCTGCCGGTGGCGGCGT
>ASSH01052815.1:0-13388 GCA_000418225.1 Zizania latifolia | reverse complement strand
CATTAAATATACTATAAAATATATATAGAATTAGTTCTATTAAATATTTTATAAAATATATGTTAGTAGTATATTTATTTGATATTCAAGAGTAGTGCCAAAATGAGACCTATAATCGATCTCGTCCTGCAAATCTACTCTTGATGTATACTTAGGGCCTGTTTTGACCAGTCATGACGAGGCATTGTGTCAACACATCAAAGCACGTTCTGTTTAGCTTATTAGAGGTGGATTATCAACTAAGTTATTCGTGACACGCTTCTGAAAATACAATCTCTCTAAAAACTTTATTTATTATCATTGCTTTGATTATTTTTCTATTTATTAGCTTTATATTATATAATATTCAATTAGATTAATCAGATAATTAGATAATCCAACTGTTCCGGACGCAGCTAACAAGACGGAAGATCTACCCAACTCATGATAAAAGAGAGGATCTTGATTGAATGACCTATTCGTTTTTCAGTTTTTATGTTAAAACGTCTTTGTATTAGGGGTAATTGGAGTGTAGATTGAGTAGATCAAGGGCCAGTTAGGTCAAATGACCTAGGTTGAAGATGCCGTTTGTTGGACAAGAAACTTGTAATTGATTGGTTGTAATGTTCCGTTTTTTTATGAGTTAGCATTTATATCTATCAGAGTATTTTATTCTAGCGTGCTTGCACAGCCAATTCAACAATGCCTCCCAGCAGAAATTCCATCTGAAACAGAAGCATGCACGTTCATGAAAACAACCGGAGCTTAAGTAGCTATGGCTACACTAATCCGACATTAACAATCAATCAAAATGCAACATTCGAGTTTGCATATATATTACTAGACAAGATGATATGCATTGCAGTGGGATAAAAACCTAAGGAACACCTAGCATGTTGTTTACACAAGGAATGGACAACCTAGATACAAATCATCTACAACGCCATAACATTTCGAACAAGCACAGTTGGCTGTCACTCTGCACGGTCCAAGCGTCACCATGGCTAATAGGACTACCAGTCGGCGTCCCCTAATCTGTTGCATTCGTTCATGTCCGAGTGCAGTCATGTGTAACGTCAGTGCACAACCTCAACTATTGCTTCCTGAAATTTGAAATTGCATCCTGTAATCAGAAAACGGAGACACCACCAAAATAGAGAATGGACACAAGAGAAGAAGGATCATGGATGCTGCTGTAACTTCGTCGGCACATCCTAGTTAAGTGATAAGAGGAAAATCCTGGCCCCTTACCTGATGCCTTAGGAGGTCCTTTCTGACAGCTTGTTCCCTGTTGAGAAACCTTCAGGGATCTTAGCTTAGATGCAGAAGACCTAAACGTGTTGATCAAAGGCTGATCTGCATCGTCGTCATCGTCGTCTTCGCCGTGCCCTTGTTGGTCAGAGTCACTAACAGACTCTTCGTCACTAGACTTGTGTCCATCAAAAAGATTCCTCGCAGGGACATCTCTAACCTTCCTTGGCCGACCCCTGCGCTTTACAGGTTTTTCCTCCTTTTCCTCTGGATAGGAGACGATACAATCAGCCATACTTTCTAGAAGAAAGCTTTGCATTCATGAAACATAACAAAAGGGTCATGAAGAGTTCAACACACCTTGCAAAACCTCATTCTTTGCATGCTTATCATGTAGTTTCTCTACAAATGTAAGGTATGGGCGCCAAGCACTTGGATCTTCATTCGTATTGGTATCTTGAGTCCTCTTCTGAACATCCATTAGGCTACATACAAAGAAATAAATAAAAAATTTGCATAAATAAAATCAAAGGAAGGACCACAAATGACAAGAGTTAATGCCATACATGTCTGGTATATCTGACGAGGGAAGTTTGGAAACAAATGGCAGGAGAGCAGCCTCGAGGAAAGACAATTGCTTTGGAAGGTCAACAAAGGCAAAAGAGACACCATTTTGGATTATCTTCAAGATCTCAGACTTGTTTTTATTGCGAGAAGCACCAACATAGGACCCTGCAAGCCGACTAGCAAGATCTTGACATTCTGAATAAGACTTGCCTACCAGGGTTTGATTTTCTCCATCAAGCACATGGACCATATACCGTTCATACGCCTAATTAGATGAAAAACAAAGAAAAATTACAGTACATAAAAATCAGTTAAAAGCCGATAAAGCAATACACTGACACGCAAAAGTGAACTTATGTAAATCAGTGAGCACAGAAAAGTAAGATCTTAGATCCAAGTCAGAAAATACTTTGGAGATACATTACATTGTTTACTCTCTTTAAAAGTCTATTGAAACATTGAAACACGTGAATACCTCATCAACAATCAGTAACACAAATTAATTGTTTATTAGTTAATATAATACATTATTAGCTGCATCTGAAGATATAACAAAATACTTACCCTTTTCAGTGCCTCAAAAAATAGGGCAGCCATGTTGTTATCTGTGTTTTTCCGAAGCGAGGTAATTAAATTTTTTATTATCTCCGTAGTACTTGCTCCATGTGATACATAGTGAGAAACAACCTCTGGGCCCAGGTAATCCTGCAAGCAGAAATAAAATTGCTAATTTTATTTATCTGTTGATAGGAAGCTGTAAGTGACCAAATTTAGGCGCAGAAGATAGCCACCAGCAGTATAGTTAGCAAAACATTTTTTGAGGACTTATCAAGTTATTACAGTCAGAAGCATCACAATTCACAAACCTTAGAAACTGTATCAGCAAGCACTAGCTTTGCAGCTGCAATCATGACAACATCCCTATTTGTGTCTTCAATATATTCTTCGTTCGCATCTTCATCTTCTGTTTCATCTATTGATGAACACGATTGGTTTCAGTTATTAGCAAGAACCCAGAAAACATAATAATTATAGAAGAGTAGCACCAACATGGTGAGGAAGTTTTATTTATAATTTTTTAAGTAAGTTACACTACAATGAAGTAGAGAAGTGTGTGCAACAGCAAAACCTGATATGTTGAGCTGTTGTTCGCACAGTTTCCAGAAATTCTGGACAACATCTAGTTGTGGGAGGTATCCCAAACTTTCTAGCCTTGTTGAAGAATATTTTGGCTTCTTAAACAAACACCACATCTCGGCAGTAATGACACAGACCTATAAATAAAACAAGCAATAGCAAGTCAGTGGGCTAAATATAACCAATACATACCTTACAGCCTACAAGGAGGCATAAAACATTTTGCAAACAGTGTATTCCTTTCTTTGTTAATGTTTAACTCAGAAGGCTTACTCTGCAGGAAAGTATAGTGGTGCTCCTTCCCTCTTTCTGATAAGTAGGCAGAACCACCAAGAAATAATAGAGTTGTTCAAAAAGAGAGCTTTGCTTGGATAGAAGTTCATCGATGGAAGCTTCAGATGGGTTTTCACCATCAATAGCATGCAGGCACCATGCTAATTGAAGGTACATGTTGAGGAGGAGAAAGCTCTTCACCTAATAAATACATGAACATATTAACTAATATGGTACTCACAGTTGACTCTGCAATGAAGACTAAAGTACTAATAGCTAAAAACTGGCATGGTTCATACCTCATTATCCATATCTCTTAGATGACTGAGGATTCGGTACATATCCTCAAATAAACCATCATTCGTGACAGGCTTTGACAGCTGAAGCTCATAAAATCTCTTCAAATTAACCAAGAGGGAGTATTCATCATCACCTGTCTGCAATGTCGATTGTAACATGTTACCTTTGTGGCTTTAGTACAGACAGAAACTGTGAATTCGTGCATACCTCTACTTCCTTGATCGCAGTTTTGACTTTCACAACCAGCTCATCTTCAATATTCTTAAGTTTGTTTTCAGCATAGTTTTGAAGATCTGCCTGACCGTTAGTGCAACAGAAAGTAATTGCCTTGATGCAAGACCTCAAGGTATCCTTGTCACCATGTTTAAAGAAGGCATCAGCCATGAGATCTATGGCAGCCTTGAAATTCTGAACCAAAATGTACATGAAGTTGTTAACAAATCAAGCAGAAAGTATCCACATAAGAACAAATAACTAATCATTTTTGCAACTGACCTGCTCTTGCCTTTTTAGTGAGTACATCTCAAGTTTCATAAGCATCATCATATCAACCAGAGGTGATATCTTAGCTTTGTCAGATATGTATTTTCTTAAAAGCTGTGGATACTTCTTCAGCAAAGCAGTAGTTATTTCATGCTTGCTGTTTTCCAATATTTCCTGCAAAACAATAGTTCTTCCATAAAAACTCTAGAAACATGTGACCAAAGGTACAACGAAAAAAACTAGCTTCAACAAACAGACAAGAGAAATATACAGCATGGCCTAGAGTTTATCAGCAAGAATGTGAAAATTGGCAAGAGCTCAATACAAGCTGAAGTGGTCAAGGGAAAAGGGCATAAACACAATGATTTGGTGCATGTGTGTGTGTTGTTTGTACAAATATTTGGTAATGTATTGAATTCTCTATACTCAAATATAAGCAGATGGCAATTTATTATTTATCTAATGTGAATTAGGCATGTAATTCAAGTTTAAGGTTGATTACTTATTTTATTTATGTAAGGAAAACTTAAGACGTTTATTTGAGAATTGTAGCAATGCACAGCCAAATATGCTAGTTAGGAAACATATTTAACAGCGGTTAGCCGGTTATCCGATTCAATAACTACACTGCATTCTTGTAGTGCAGTTGTAGTTACAACAGACAACAGCTGAACTGGTCAAGGAAATAAATTTCAGTTTGGTGAGTGCATATTACAATCTAGGGATAATTGGACTTTTTGTAGCATTCAACAGACTGCATGTAACAGTACACTAATAGAGATGTCATAAAGGGAAGAAAATGGTTTGTGTGATGGTATATTGTAGAACTGGTTTTTGTCGTTGGTAAATTGTAGAATTAAGCCTCTTCAATGCATATTGGAGAATCTCTTAGAGAAATTCCAAATACTGATTTAGAAATGCAATTTACATGACTAGAAATTATCTAGCAACAGCTTTTTTAAGAGTTTAACTGATTAGACTTTAAGCATAACTTTGGATGTCAGTAATATGTGACCCTGGAACCAGGCATAGGACATTAGTAATATCCAATGAAATAAATCTATATTCTGCATTTAGTACTTACGAGTCCTAAATAACCAGTAAGACGGCACCACTAATCAGGCAGTACAATAAATACTATGATCAATAAATAAAGTATCAATCGATTTGCACCAGCAATAAATGACATTGACACCTTTTGAGCTTTATTGTAGTACAGCTTTCTATTGTCTGTTGCAGGAACTATCCTTTCCCCGACAGCCTTCTTTGCAGAGGCTCGCAGCATCCGAACTAGATTGGTTCCATCCATGTCAGTAAGCTCAGTTAATGGATTTTCATCCAGAAGCATGGAGATTATACATTTCCAGTCCTACAGAACAGAACATTGCAGTTATAGCAGTTAAGTCATACGGAGTACTGACAACAAAAGTTGAAATGAAATTGATGAGTATACTTTCATAGCCTTCATGTCATCCCAAATATCATCAATGACGTAAGAACTCAGAACTGGATCATCAGAAAATTCCCTCAGAATTTGCAGCATTCGACCAATATGAACCTCTGATGACTCATTGTTTACATCTGGAATTAGATAGTATAATCAGTTAATGAAATAAGTTATTTGATACCAAGGTCACGTGGTATAAAAATAGAACCCCTCCAGAGGAAAGTACCTCTAGCTCCAGACTGGGAAGTCTTGATGTTTTGTGCTATCAGGTGATCATAAACTAACTCCCCTATTGCACGCCTGATCATTGGAGGCTCATCAATAAGCAAATCATATAGTGGACCCAAATCATCATCGCTCAAAAGTTGATGCCTGCAAAAGAAATAAACAGCATTTTGTTTTTGGCTGCAGTAATGTACATAGAAAATTAATGCTGAAAATCTCTCTGGTTCCCTAGCTCGCTTTGGCAAGACAATTACTGATTTTAGTAAATAACAAGGGTGACTTCTAGATAAAGTTTGTGGGAACCAAAGCATGTGTGCACAAAGAAAACTTCCAGTATAATCATAGCTCCCTTTCTTCCACTCCCACCTACACCCATTAGTAGTTTAGTCATCTCCTTGGCAATGCTTTCTTTCTCAGTGCCATCTAACCTCCATCTCTGACTCTTCATCGATTTGCTACAACGTTTTGTGTCCTTGTGCTCTTGAAGCAACACCTGTTGCATTCATGTGGCTTGCTATATGATTCATTTTTTTGTCAGTCAATGCTGCAAAAGGCAGAGCAACATGTAGATGGCAGACACATGCAGCGGCACTGTCAAGCTCACTGCAGTGTGAGCATGGTGATGATGTTGATTATATGTCAGAGCATGAAGAGGCTTGTGGTTGCATCTAGGCCAGTTACATATAGGGCTATCACATGATGCCCAACAACAAGTCAAGTGATTCCCACGTGAAATAGGTTCAGACCAAATCAAGATCCTATACCACTCATACCGATCAATTAGGCCACTCCCACTGTCCCACACCTATGTTTCAGCTCCGGATATGCAGCTCTTATATATATTTCTGTGAATTAATATTTAAGATCGTATTTCTGCAAATTGCTTTTTGAACAAAAGGGCTCTTAGCCTAGTGGTTAAGATGCCCAAGTAGCACCCCTATGTCTTGGGTTCAACTCCCCACGGGAGCGAATTTCAGGCTTGGTTAAAAAAGGTCACTCACTGGCCCCTCGAAAACACGTGTTAAGAATCGACCTATGGAGGGCAGGCCCTCGTGTATGAGATAGGGACCTCAAAGCACAGGTTAAGGACCGATCCATAGGGGGCGACTCTGCGTGTGAGGGGCTAGGGTTCGTGGTCTTCTTAAAAAATCTATGGGGGCAGTCATTCCCCCATCAGCCAAAAAAAATGCTTTTTGAACCAATTTTCATTCCAACAAGCAAGAGTTTTATGGTTTCAAAATCTAAAGCTTGAGTAAATAAAGAAAGTATTTCTACAGTGGCACCAAGTTGAAAATTTATCTAAATGGTGCATGATGAAAAATATTTATATAGTTGAGCAACATTACATCCTAAAGCTCATAATAGCACTCATGTTGAACACACACCGCTGACCTATTCTAGTGGTGGAATTATCAGCTATTTGTCTAAAGTATTTGATGACACGTAAGATAATTCACCAGTTTCTGACTATAACCCGTCGTTCCAATATGCTCAAAAATCGAAATGCAAAAATACTAAGCAAAACATACCACTTGAAAATTTAGTTCTCATGGCATGGAGGAATACTATACCTCAATAGCAAACCTTACTCAAGTTATACACCCAAGCTCCTAACATATCTTACAAAAGCTCTAGAAAAATAAGTATGGTTGCCCAGCAGTGATATACACTTCACAGGCAAATATTTTGCCCAAACTCACCTCAGCAATTGCTTGATGAGTCCTATAGCTGACACAGCTACTGAAATATCAACATCATCTGCAAGCTGGATCATCCTGCTGTAAAATCTCTCAGTAAAGAGACCAAGAGAAGGTATGTTGTCATCCACTTCATACAGGCTTTGCAAGGCAAGAATAGAAGTTCTTCTAACTCCAGCATTCTAAAAAACAGAAGGTGCACAAAACAACATAATAAAGATTGCGTATCTTATTGGTCAGAAAAGAAGGTTCAACAAAAAAGCCTTGTTACCTTGTCATTAAGTGTCCAGCCTAGATACTTTAGGTATATATCTTGTAAGAAAAGTGATGGGTACGAGACAACCCAAATACCAAGAGATTTTATGCACGACATCCGGATCTCAGGGTCAACATCACGATAACGGTGCATGAATAACCTACAAGTGGTAAAAGAATAGTCATTGGACCTACTAGACTGTGATAGATGTACAGAATACAGAAGATGCAAGTATTTTTCCCTGGATACCTGTGATGGGCCACATCTGAATGGCATAGATATTTTAATAGTACAAATGTAATTAGTGTACATTAAAATGCAAGTGCAAGTAATTTGTAATAGAATGTCTCACCCACTGAATATTTTCCGCATAAATTCTTCCAAGTAAGTAATGTTTTCATGAGTACGAGATAGCCTTTTGTTGAGAGATTCAACAAGTGGTCCATCACTCTGCTTCTTCTTCTCTGCATTCAACTGCCTTTGAGTGGTCTCACGTTGTCCACTGAGAGTCTTAGCAACAGATATTAAAGACGTCACAAGCTGGAGCCCAACCAATGAAGCTACTTGGCGATAGACCCTTGGAGGAGTACTGAAACATACCAAACAAGCACATTGCATGCATGCAGCCAACACCCAAAAAAAACAATAGGGATGCATAGATAAATTACCATGACAAAGCAACCACATAATCCTTGATTTTTTGGAATAGGATATCATCAAATAATGGGCCATTCTGACACTCATGAACCAAGGTGTCCCAAAAAGAAACAAGATTTTCTTTGAAGCTCCTCAGATCCTTCTGTTTAGAGCTGTAGTTATCTTCCACCATACCCTATTTTCAAGTTAAGGTTGACGAAATCATCCAAAAAGAGAGTACTGCATATCATTTCAAGATTAGAACATATTGGATAAACATAGTATGAATATTGGATAATCCACAAGGCTGCAAATAGTGATTCTCCATTCACTCTTATGGGAAAATCACAACAGGATACTTTTCTTGCTAACTCAACAAGGGAAAACACAACGTTATCCACATCTGCCTCATCCAGGTAGTCTGCATAAAACTCATGCCTAGCTCCACAAGCCTGTCATCATAAGATTCACTGGTTTAGGAAATAACTGCCGCAACCAAAAAAAGGACTGCATTTTAGCATCTATTACCTCAAATAGCATTGCTAATATCTGAAACATCACATATTTTGGCTTTGATTCATAATCCTCGACCAATTTTTTGACAGCAAGACTGATCAGCCTGCCATTATGTTTGATGATATCTGCAAGTTGCAAGTTTTTAAGGAATACACCACAAATTAAAGGAAAAATGTCCTGTTAACTAAATCACAGATTCCAAACTGAGTATGCTACAATAAGATCTTTTAAATGCTCAATGCATTGTCCCTACAAGCCTCTGGCAATGGCATTATGTTGGGTCAAGCACTGCAGTACTGCCAGAACTTGGGTGAGAGCAACCCCAGGTGAGCTTAGCTGATATCTCTATTTTTTTAAAAGCATAGTTTCGTTCACACCACCCCTACAACGCACACACCTGTGAAAACCAACTCCAAAAAAACCAGGATGCCTGTGAAAAAACGAAGAAAACTGGGTCGATCGAACTAAAAAAACGGCCTGGCCAGTCCGATGCCAGTAGCTATTCTCCGTTGCAACGCACCGGGAACGTGACTAGTCTTCAGAAATCATGACTCACATAGTCACATGCAATTCAAGATTGCCTTGCCATAGTTTTTCTGTGTCACTGCGAGTTACATATTCGTGCCATATGTCAACAGTTTATAGATTTTCTACAGGGGGTGAGTAACAGGTGACAGTTTAGAGCTAGCTAAAAGATTTACTGAAATAAATGGAGCAAAAATCGATGTCTTTTTTCAGCTGACAACCTAGGATGGCCTGAAAAAAGGACCAACAAAATTTATCCGAACAAACTACATAATAAAAAAAAAACAGTGTTTGACGAAATTTAGCCCAACCCAAGGCCAAGCAAAGGAACCACCAATTTATCACTCAGAGAGTTTCCAGCGTTACTACAAGCTAGTTTCCGTTAACTCAGCAACTAAATGCTAAGCAGTGCACGTAGCCCACTTCAGCGAAACCACCGCAATCGACACGAAGATGAGGGGAGAAGAAGCTAAAAGACAGTATGTCGCGCACCAATGAGGGACTGGTCCTCCAGTGCCGCCGCGGCCACGGCGCTGGCCGCGCGTTTGCGCTTGGACTGGGGCCGCGCGAGCCCCTCGGCCTCCGCCTCCTCCTCCTCTTCGAAGTCCTCGCCGGCCGCATGGTCTTCCTCCCTCGGCCGCGGCGGCCGCCCGCGCTTCTGCAGAGGCAAAACACCCCTCAAAAAAATCAGGAAAAAAGGGTCCAAATTCACGAATTCAGCGGTTAAGGGAGACTTCGCGGAGAGTAGAGTTACCGGGCGGCGCAGCGAGGCTAGGGATTCGTCCATCTGGGAGGCGAGGCTGAGGAGGCCAAACCCTAGAGTGAGGAGAGAGAGAGAGTTTTTGGAGGTCTGCGACGGCGCGTGTGCTTGACTGCTTGAGAGGGAAATGAAAAAGTCGGGGAGACGACCCTGGATGGCCTGGATGGAGAGAAGGCACGGAACAGAGGAGAAGGCGTAAAATGTCCGGTGCGTCTTCTCCGGCAACGGGAATGGTTTTTAGTTGAGCAAGATGTGATTTTATTATTTGTTAGGTAGATATATATAATAAGTCTTGTTTTTTTAAGAGATAAGATGGGTTATGTTTGTATAGTTATTTTATTGAGTATGTGATGAGTGCCTTCGTCGAGGTCTAGAGTGACAGTCAATCATACGAGGCTGATCTAGGCCAAATCAATTTTTTGACTCGTGGATCTATCGAGTTAGGGTTCCACATCAATTCAGAGCAGAGACGGATCTAATATTTAACTTGTTCCTATAGTCTCGATCCAATAAATTTATGATCTAGTAATAAAAAAACTCATCCTTCTAAATCCTTGACACCAGATTGTCTTAAGTTCCCACCGCGGACGGCACCGCCGCACCCCTCAATCTCTCGACTTGCCCACTCGCAGACCGCTTCTGTGTCGGCGCTGCCACCCACTTGCCTAATGCTCACTTATGGTGACTGTCGTCGCCGCCGACTCGTCGTGGCCCAGTATTGCCCACTCACTCGTGCCGCCTAGTGCCCAGCGTCTATAAGAATTTTTAGATTAGAAGGATGTGATTTATACGATAAGAATTTATTCCTCATCGATGACTCCTGAGAACAGGAAAGGTGATGACCGCGTCGAGACTAAGAGCTACAGGAGGACATATTTATCTTCTCATGTTGGATAAAATGAGTAACAAAATTAAAAATAATTAAAATTGACAAATTAAAAAATAAGTGGCTAATGTTTATGTGGAAAATAATCGAAAACAAAATTTGGCAAATAGTCAAAACAAAGAATTTGAAGTGGCAAATACTAAAATTTTCAAAAAAAATCCCATGATTGACGTAGGCAGATATCATGTGATCAAGCTCAGAGTCACAGGATCACTCTTTAGAGTTTAATAATTACTGTCAATTGTGTGCACACTGGTTAATCCAGTGCTTTCAGCTAGTTAGCCTCAGTATTGTTCAGACCAGCATATGTGGATGAATCATTTCATCTTAGAGCACATATGTACTATTCTTGGTGTTTTATGGATTTGCGTTTTGTGTACTTTTAAAAAATGTGGAAATGATCTTGTGTATCTAGAGATGTGTTTGGTAAGGCTCTAAATCCAGATCAAGTTGTGCAAAAAAAATATTTGGTTAGATTGAAGAAATGTCCTCTCTATCGGCTTTTGCGTGCGCTACAAGGGAGGATTGTGACAAACAATGGCGACGAGAGGAGGGGATGAAACATATGTTCAATGTCAATTGCAGGTTTTTTTTTTCAAATTCATTGGATTTGGAACTGTTGATTGATCGGGAGGCAGCTTCACCTTCGATATATAATTTTTGGAGCAGATCCACCTAGATCAGCCTAATTTTTTTTGGAATAAATCTACATAACCCCTCACGTATTACTGATTGATCACTTAACCCCTGACCTAATAAAACCAGATGTTTAACCTCCTAACCTTTTAAATACCGTTTACTTAACCTCCTAAGATGGTTTTGTAAACTGGTTTTGCATTACTGGCATGCCACGTTGGATAAGATTGCATTTTTTTTTCTTATTCTTTCTCATCTCTCTGATGCTAATGCTACTACTGAATCCTTCTACCTCCTAGAGAAAGTAGAAGGAAAAAATTTATGCTAGTTGTTATAATGTGGCTTGTTGATGTTTAACGTGTTATTGTTGCTGCTATTTTTGGTGAATTTAGCGCTAGATCTAAAAAATACTGCTATTGATTAGTTTTTCTTGTCATGTGAATGCAATGCCTGAAATAATTTCCGTCTCATTCCGCCATTACTTGTTTTTTAGACAACTTTTAGAGCTCTAGCTTTCGCATTTCTTTATTTTTTAACACAATGTGACTAGAAAAAACCACAGCAACAAGGTGTGGAGACTCACCTTCAACTCAGGTTATAATCTAATGGTCTACTCTCTGTCATCAGCTCGTCGTTCGTCTAGCCAAAAAGAGAGAGGGGATGGAGGGAGAAGGAGATGCCGGAGTGAACGAGGAGGCACTGAAGGAATGAATGAGAAGTCCATGGGACACGACTGTTAGATTTTTATGCATGCGCGTGTGATGAACGTGGCAATCTTATCCAACATGATACGTAATAGAGCAAAACCACATTGCAAAACCACCTTAGGGGGTTAAGTAAACAGTATTCAAAAGACTAGAGAGTTAAACACCTAGTTTATTAGATTAGGGGTTACGTGATCAATCAGCAATATGTGAGGAGATTGTGTAGACTTATTCTATTTTTCTTAGATATATAACCGTTTAAATGTTCTAACTCCTTTGAATTAGTATTTATGAGTTGGAGCAGTACCAAAAAGCCTTATAACAAATTTCGAACTTGCGGTTATTGGCGACCGAGCACATTTTGTTTCTAAGGCAGTATAAAGCGTCTCCAATGAGTTGCAGTGAAAGTGCCTGCAACCGCGAGTGATCAGCTCAGCCAACAACTGAACTCTGCAACATTAGCAAATTAAATTCGATCACATACACAAAACTTTCTCAGCTCACAAGCTGGGAAAGACACCTGCTGACTGATCTGCTCATATTTGCGGCAGGCCAGTGAAAAAAGGTCCAAAGACTAGTAATAATGGAGTAGCATCTCTCAGTGCAATCAATCTGTCATAGACAAGGTTAAGAACAGCTGACTGGATCGACCATGGAAAACGGATAATCATCTCTTTATTGGGTGCGGATGATGACGGCTAACCATTTTTTCATCGGGCTTGATGGTGAATTGTTTGTCTGGTGGACCGCCATCACGACAGCGACTTCTCAGTCCTGTCAGTTTGCAGATCACACTGCAGCTAGCCAGCTACTGATTAGATCAGACCACCGAGCTGTGCAGATTGTGGTTTCAACTATGCATCCTAATTCTCTGAAGACGATAGATTCAGGAAAAGAAGAGCACCGAATTCAACGAAAGCGGGGGATTTCAATTGCGATTAAGGTTGAGATAACGCGGTTCATGCCAAGAACCGAACCGAGGACTCCAAGTCTCCAACATTAGCAAAGTTAAGAGAGATGATATATCTACATGCCCGTGGCCTCTCGATCTAACCAGTACTGATGAACTCGACACTTGCACCTCGAAATTATTCAACAACCGACGAGGGG
>ASSH01052814.1:0-13446 GCA_000418225.1 Zizania latifolia | reverse complement strand
CTATGGGCTCCCAACGCTGCTTTCACTGGTTCTACTTTGTTGAATATTACGTCGATCTGGTTTCTTGAGGAAGACACGGTTTCTTCAAAATTTCTTCTATGTCTTTATTAATTTGCTTGCCATGCTAGATTTTTGTTTATGTGATAGCCTAATAAATTCTATAGACACCAGCTGATGTATAGGGTTCAGGGTTAGGAATGCTCTCAGCTCTGGCTATAGCTAGCCCGGTGTCACTGCTGTTGGAGTTACACGTTTAAACCTTGATGTGTGTAGCTCGTGGAATTGGGCTTTCTGCTGGGCTGTGTGTTTTTTGGTGTGGTGAATGTTCTGAGATGGATCAAGATGAGTATGGATATTAGACTACTTTTTTTGCTCTGATTAAATAGTTAAATTTAGAGAAATATATGCTAATATGATTGATTAATCATGATTGCTCTGATTGAAACATGCATGTTGAATGTCGGTTGCAGTTTTGACGATCATGTGCACGGATGGTTCATTTGCACCAGATGCAAGTAGCATGTATTTTAGGAAGATAACTGTTGATTGGGTTGTTGTAATTGCAACTATCTTTTTCTCCTAGGTGTTTCATTTGGTTATTATTATCTAATCCATCACTGATGTCTGAGACTTTTCAAGTTTACTATACAACACCTGTTATTTTGAAGCATACTTTATGTCATTGTGTTGTTTTTTTCCATGTATTGACACTTTTATCTTGATCAGGGAGGATACCCCAGCCCCAGTTGAGGTAGTAGCTGCTCCAGCTCTTGGAGAGCCCATGGGCTTGATGACTACTCTGCACTTGTGATGATTGATGAAGAAGTCAAGTGCTCATGATGAATGCAATTGAGAAGCATGTGGCCCAGCTTTGTGTGCTTGCTGAGGATTGTGCCCAGCCAGATTATGTGAAACTGGTCAAGGCACTCTGTGCTGAGCACAACGTTCACTTGGTCAGTGTGCCTAGTGCAAATACTCTTGGAGAGTGGGCTGGGGTTAGGATATAATGCAATGCTCACTCTTCTTATTCTTAACATTTTTACTTCCTAATCATCAGCACAAGCCAGAATGGTTGCATCTACATTAGCAAGCTACCCTGCCACGTGGATTAATCAGCATGCATATGTATGCTCATCTGCTAGCTATAAGTTTCCGCGCATGCAGTTTGTTCTCAGTTTTCTCACTATTGTTTGCAGCAGATGGTTTGTTGTAAGTCATTATTGTAAAGATGGAATAGCCCGATTCTCACAAACTTTCACTTGCTATATTTTATACAGCTTTGCAAAATTGACTCTGAGGGTAAGGCAAGAAAGGTAGTCGGCTGTTCATGCGTCGTTGTGAAGGTAAAGTGTCGATCCCATTATAGTGCAAAGAAGAATCTCATTCCGATTATACGGAATCTAACATTTGGGTGATGTTTGGTTGGCTCAAGGTAACGTAAACGTTAATGGAATTAATTACAGTGCTAAGGAATAACAATGTAATAGATTATTATATTTATTTGGTTAATAAGTGTAATGCATTCTGTTTATATTACAGTGTTGGGTTGACAAGTGTAATGTATTCTATTCACATTACAGTGTTAAGTTGATAATGTATCAAATTACTATATCTTGAACAAAAGTGTTAACTAAACCATAATTTACGATACAACTTTCAAGTTAACAATAACAAGCAAGAAATCCATTAATGATACTTTGAGATTTATCTTCAGCATAGATCCAACAACAAGAAATTAATTAATTTTTAGACTAATTATATTTACTATAACTTCAAGCACACTGGTACTTTAAAAAAGATCCATAAAATAGCATTAACCATAAAATGCAACATCTATGCTAAAAACAAAAATATTTTTAAAATTAAATATCTCCATAACAATATGATCCATAGCAACATCATGCGTGAGGGAGGCCCGCTGGCAGATGGCGCGTGCGAGAGAGGCCAACCGTGGTAGGCGACGCGCGCGAGAGAGGGCAGCCACTGGTTGGCGGCGCGCGCGAGAGAGGGCCACCACTAGCTGGCGACGCGTGCGAGAGAGGGCTGCCGCCGCTGGCTGGCAGTGCTCGCACGAGAGGCAATCAGCGAAGCGATGGCGGTGTGCGAAGGCAGAGGGAAAGGGTTGTGCTCCGTATCGGTTTAGGTCCAGTAACAGTTTTACTATAATCAATTATAGTCTAGCCTAACTAAACGTGATTAATGTTTTTTCTTAGCACTATAATCTAATACAGGCTAAAATGAGTTCAACTTGGTTGTGTTTTTCCCTACCCAGCACTATGGTGAAGAATCAGATGGCCTTAACATAGTGCAGGAATATGTCAAGTCACAGTAAGGACAGCTCTCTCGAGTGCCCGGGGCTTTCAAGATGCTTTTAACCCACATTTAATTTTTGTCAAGTCCTGAAACTTGTTCGGTTATGAAAAAATTTCATGTGTGAGGTTAGTTGTCGATGGAGATTTTTCCCCTAATGCTGGGGACATCATGGTCTAATTACCAGAAACGAAGATTTATATAATTTGTTTCTCAGTGCTATCCAGACATTGTCTCTCTTTACCTGCAAAAGTTACTACGACCGATTACTGATTGAGTTTGCACGATCTGTACCACGTTGTTGCTGGAAATAAGGTGCTACCTGGTAGCTTCTCGTGTGTTGATGTTTGAGATTGCATGATCTATTGGCTTATTGTGTGATAAATTTCTGTTGATCGCTACAATGTTAACATTGTTTGATGTACTCGTAGCTGCTCGCGATGTTTGTTACAATGCCACGTGCCATTTCTTATTCATTTGGAGTGAAATTTCATAGCTTCCGATTACTTATAAAGTCTAAATTGGTTTTAGCATTTTCAACAATTTCTTAAATATAAATTATTTTACAACTTTTAGACATTTTTAATCATTTCTTTCATATTTGTTCTTCTCAAATAAATATTACCCTTCTTACAAATAAACAACTCACATTTTTCTAAAGAAAAAATAAACGAGACAACAAAATTATTTGAGTTATTTTTTAAATATTACACATAAGTCCAAAACAATCTATATAATAAATTAAAGAGTTTTAATTATTATATATAAATCCAAAACAACTTAGGGTAAGCTACTTTGGTTTGGAAATCACAGCGAGAACTGTGTTTACCGCATCTGCGTTAACTGAACCATCTGATGGAACTGCAACCGCTGAAATTTTTTCAACCAGTTGCTAGATATACATGCAACTAGAATTTCAGTTCTGCAAAGTTGCAAACTGCGCATGTGCTAAACAAATGATGCCCCATCCAAATGCGCATGTGCTAAACAAAGGATTCTCATCCACTTGTCAAAATAAACCTCCAATGCAGAAGCAGCACAACAATTAAAATCACAGCCCTGATTCGCATAGATTGAAGCTTATTGAATTGGTCTCAACTCACGCACATCAAAACCAGGTACAGCTGAAAGCACACCATCATATTGGATTAGTACATTCAAAGGGTGCATATCGGCAGTTCGGGACCATCTGATTGGGTTATTACATTTAAAGTGGATATATAAGCTTCAGTTCACCAGTCCATGCCTAAATTCCTTGTGGTAAACAGATCTTCAACATAGAGAATCACTGGTCCAGACGATCTGATGAAATTCTGCATTTTAACCTTTGCAGTGTTTTCTGCAGGGAAAAATCGAAGCGGGGACAAAATCGCCCGAGGTCAGAATAAAGTCGTAACACATAGCAAGGTTAAAGAACTAATATATCTTAGCATTCATTGATAGCTCATCTATCACATATTCCTACTCTTTTCTTTTACTTAACTCATATAAACCAGGTACCAATCTGTACATGCATATTGCCAGCTCTCTTCTAGCAGACAGTTATGCAAACAAATAACAAAAACTGTGTTTTCTGTTTTGTAAGGCATCCAAAAAGCAACACATGCAGTCATGTGAGTTGCTTGCTCTCAGTATGGAAGTGTAGAGAAATCACAGGTATTTAAGTACGGAAGTAAATGTGGATCCTAATCATGGAGACCCCTGGCACTTACCATCTTCATTTAGTTTCTTCAAGAGCTGCGATTTTGAGGGAAGAACATACATTCCAGCAGCAACGGCTTTCCTTATGGCCCATCCATGGTGAGGAGCAAAAACCTGAGCATAAGCTTTAGATGCTGCATCCCTTAAGGAGTTGCCCCTGAAATTATAGCATGGTCATTTTGATTACATTTACTGAACATGCATCAAAGAATACCAAATTTAGAATAACCGTGAAGGAATCAACACCATTACACCAACATTCAGCTTGCGACTTCCACTTACTCTGTAACTAGTATTTGCTCAAACAGAATTTTAACCATATCGATCCCACGCTTAACCCTCAGCATATTCCTAGTATGGCTTCCCGCTTGCCTGACTGTGCTCTTCTGAATGTCCAACTCAACCATGTCAGGCAATGTTGAAATTGACTTGGATGCCTCCAGCAGATCATCAACCTGCACCCCAATTCAGAGGAAGTAAATCAGACAAGACCTCAAACAAAAGCTCAGAAAAACAAGGCCACAAGGGACAGATAAACAGGTAATGACAGGGACGCCTATTCAGGAACCAAAACAGCACTATCATAAAAAAGTTGCGTAAGTAAAAGGCTTTGAACTATTGATAAACTGAAAATGTGGTTTTCTAAATAGTACCTCCTCCATTCCAAAATATAAGACATTAAGACATCTAAGTTTTTTACACAGTCAAATGTTGATCATTAGTTACTTACTTACTTTCACTATATATCATCAACAATTATTAAGATAACAACATATAAATGTCCTTTTAAATATCAATCTAATTAGTTTAATTATTAGTCCAAAGTTAAAAATGTTGATTTTCTATAAAATATGAACACCCTATATTTTGGAACGGAGGTAGTAATACTTAAGTATAGCTGCAAAAGTAGATAAGGATTCTAACACCAACTAGTAAGCATCCATGAATACAAAGGCTAATCAAAGTATTTGGATAAGATGATCTTATCCTGATGCGTGTGCACATCCCAATATGACTTGATCTAGACATCTAGGTGAGAATTTCAGATCATTTCGTCATAATCTCCTAGCCTTAAACAGCTCGGGTTCAGATAATCACTTGGTTTACGCGTTACTGGTTCCCGGAAGAGTCAATTTCTCCATTAGCTAAACAATTAAGCTGACCTAAACAGCAAAGAGCTCAATCTAGAGAGCAACTACTGACGTGTGACGGGCAAGGAGGCGAAAACTCGAGTAGTGGAGCAGAGAGCAGGGAGAGGAGAGTGGCGCCTTGCCTTGGCGACGTAGTCCATCTCGGCGAACTTGAAGGCGAACCCGAGGCAGCCGAACAGGACGGAGACGTGGGAGCACGCACGCGCGAAGGAAACCACCTCCATCGGCCCCGGGGGCTGCTGCTTGGCGACGACGGCGAGCTCCTCGAACGACGCCGCGATCCGCCGCAGCGGCTTGTCCGCCTCGCTCGACCCCATCGATCGGCTCCCGCTCGCTCCGCAGCGGCGGTGACGGCTCTTCGACGTCGCGCTCCCGCAGGCGGACGGCGGGTGCTGCGCGGAATGGTGGAGTTGGGCGCCCTCAGTCCCCGTCTCCACTGCTGTCTCTCTGCTGCTTTTTGGTGGTTTTACGCGTGCTTCTTCGTTGAGGCGAGGTGAATCGAGTGGTTCTGCACTGGGCCGGAATATTATGGGACGGCATATCGACCCATCGAATGAAACGTGGAAAGAGAGATTTTTTAAATAATATTTTTTATAAAATTACATTTTTGATAGCTGAACAAAAAATTGTATAACTAAAACCATGAAGTGTAGAAAGCATTTTTTTATGTCAACACTTTAATGTTAGATAGAACCGACTATTTAAAAATGCAATTTCGCTAAAAAATATTATATCATCTATAAAAAAATTCGGAAAGAGACGTGTCATCTTCTTCTCCACTAATCTGAATTATCTGAATTTTGCTGTAAGAGTTGCATTAGTAGCCTGAATTCTTCTGGAAGAGTCGTGCTAGGTTTACACCGATCGGTGAGAGGACAAAAACCTCACGAGAAGCACCCCAGTAGTGTGAAGTCTGCATTAGTGTGAAGCACCCCAGTAGTCGTGCTAGGTTTACACCGATCGGTGAGAGGACAAAAACATCGACGAGTCTGAAGCCAGTGTTGTAAAGATCAGCAAGTCTGAAAAACTATACTGTACCAATCAACGAGCGTGAAAATCTCTATAAATAGATCGAGTCTTGAAACTTTGTACACATCTTGCAAATCACAGTCCGTCGACTTATCTATCAGCTGGCTTCTCTCCAAATCTAGGACGAAGAGGCAGAAACGATGAGCTGAAGCACAGAGCAGCTTACAGCGTTTAGAACATTTGCAAGAGATGTCTTAAATTTTATTCTCTAAAATCTTATATAGGGACCATTCTATCTCTACTATTTTCTAAAAAGCAACTTGCTGTACAGCAGTTTCTCTATTTTTTTCAATCCCTATTTTTAAAAATTAATTTGAAGAGTATTCTCAAGGATATATACTAGTGCGCACAGAATAAATTCCCTCCACTCATCGCCGTCTGCATGCCGTAGCCCATTTCTTCAGCTATGCTAGCGCCCGCATGCACAGCATCTTCAGTGCAGCATGCTCCGTAGCTGATTCTGTTTGGCTACAGCACATGCATCGGCGCACATGCAGCAAGCTCTGATGCGCACAGTGCATCGGCTTGGTTCTGGTGCAGAAGGAAGAGGCGAAGAGATCCTGTAGGCTATGAAGAGTTCCTGTAGGCTACTTTGTTGAGAGCAGCGCTTCAATCAAGTTCCTGGTAATCAGTAATCATTTTGGGAATAGCTAATGCCCAAGTTAATCTTCAGGCTTTTTTGAAGAAATCCTAGGAGATTTTTCTTCTTTTTCCCGAGACAGATTGTTTGGAGATTTAAGAAAATGATTTAGAATAGAGATTTGTTTAGGGATACTATTGAGGCCTAATATTTCATCAAAATCTTAAATTTTAAATTTAGAAACTCATATAAGAGCTCTCTCGGAGATGGTCTTAGCCTGCTATTGCCATGAACATTGCCAGCACAGATTGTAGACGGAAGTTCACGATGAGCTACGCATTTTGGCCTGTTACACTGGAGTTTGTCTGCGTTTCGATCCCAGCTATTTCTTACGAATTAAGTTAGGTATGCAAACAACACACGTCACAAATTCCAGCATTAAAACGACTTCTGTCTCCAGGTTCACCTCACACTCAAATTATCAAATTATCTTAGGTAAAAACTGAGTACAATCGATGTAATGGAGAATTAATTGACGAACTGGCGCAGACGGCAGAACGCATTCAGTCATAAAAACTCGTAATAGCATACATTAGGACAAAAAATCGATGAAGAGAAAAACAAGGAACTTGTAAAATCCCAAAACAAAATAGAAAGATTCGTAATTAATCTACGAACGAGTCAGATTCACATGTCAATCACCACAGATCCCGAGGCGGATCATAAGACTGGGGCGACAAATATCATGTCGTCATCCTCACGATAATTCACAAAATAACAAAACAGGTCAATGCTTTTCACAGTCACAGAGCGAATTAAGAACATGGAAGAAGCGAACACATCGGCCATGGAGTCAGATCTAATAACATGTCAATCAGCACGGGTCCGGAGTACGGATCCTAAGACTGGGGCGACAAACATCATGTCATCATGCTCCAACGCAGCGGGGCAAGAAAGCTTGGCAATCAGCAAGCAAGAAGCACATTTGAAAACGAAAACTGAGAAGAAAAGAAAAGGTCGCAAAAGGTATCCAAAGATTAGTCGCGGAAGAACAGGGCTGACGCGGCGCCGCCGCCGAGAAGCCATCGTCCCGTTTGAGACCTCGTCCGTCTTGCTGCGACTGTAATTATCATTAGGGGAAGAGAGCTAGGGTTTCGTCGGATGGATGAGATTTTTTAGTGGGCTGAAATTATTGTTGAGCCTCTAGACCATGTAAGGCTGGAATTGGCCTATCATTGGCCTTTCAACTAAGAGATGGATAACTTTTTTTCCTAGACGATGGCTAGGATAGCTATTCTATATCTATTTATCTGTTTATCACGGATGAAAAATCTATTAGAATCGAATATATTCTCAATTTTATATTTATAGATATATGTTATTAGGTTAAAACTTATATCCGACAAATAAACAGGTATAAATACGAATATTGACTACATATATACATTTACCCTTTTACTATTTACCATGAGTATATAAATTAATAAAAAATGAAAATCGTAGCCTCCTCCTCCCTCCAACCCCATCCCCTCTCTACAGCCACCACCCCCATCCCTCCCTCCATGGCCCCACCTCTCATGGTGCCTCCTCCTGCCCCCGCGCCGTCACCCCTGCATTGTCAGCCTCCCGCGCCAGGCCCCATGCCGATCTCTCACGTCGCCCCCTGCCACGTCGACCTCGTCGCTGCCCTCACCCCTAGCCCCGCATAAATGCCCCGCATAAATTTAATGGGTATACAGCGTTCATGAATGATGGGTATGCGCACAAATTTTTATTTATCGTGGGTAATAAGTATATAATTTTTTCGTGGTCACAGATATGAATATGCATTGCACATACCTGTAATACTCGATTGTCATCCCTAACAATGACACATAAATTATGAAGATAGTCTAGAACTTATATGGATAAATTAAAGAAAAAAGTCTAAATTACACCCTCAAGTTATCGCTGAAGTCTGAATAACTTCCTAAAGAATTTTACAGTCTAAAAAGCACCCGCGGTATTGCAAAACAGTTCAATTTACACATTTGAAGGGCGGTTTTGCTGACGTGGCAGCTGATGTGGCCCTGGTAACGTGGCAGATCAATGAAAAAGTCTGAATTACACCCTTGTTAACGGCAAAATTTGATAAAGCCCAAAGCCCAGCACAGTTGCGGCCCGGTCAATAAAAATCAAGAGTCCAGTCAAAGTACGGTCAACGAAGTCCGTCCGCAACATGTACGAGTGATCGGATAAGGATACAGTTGGGAGAGAAGCCGATAAAGAAGAAAATGGTGGATTTTCTGCGGAATCGGTTACAATCGTATCGGCATAGGACGGCAAGTCTTCGGACTATAAATATGTAACTTTTAGACCTAGTTTAGAATAAATCAATCAATAGATCAAACAACTCTCAGCGCATCGTCAAACTTGCCATCGGCGAGTTCTTGCTCTCCCGCGGGGCTGCATCGCTTCGATCTCCGACGAGGGGTAAGTTCCGCCAAACATGTATTGATTAGTAGATCTAAGGTTTTATCGGTTAGGTTCGATATCTTAGTCTATGTATCGATCATGCTGTATCAGATACGTGGTTTAGATCAAATATTTCAGTCTAAGGCTTCATCGGTTGAATTTGACATCTTAGTCTGTGTGTTTGATTAACGTCGCGTATCGTTTATCTGGATGAAGTGTGCTCCGATATGTTTAGCACTATGATTTAATGTGATTTAGCGACTGTCTTGGTTCGGTTCAATCTTGCGGTTATAGCGAATGATAATGCAAACACAGATCGGGCATGCTGAGGCCAGATTCTATCGGAGTATAAGCCGATAGGTTATCTTTCTACATGTTTTAATCTCATCGTTGTATCGGGCATCGGAATCGGACGATACACATCGGCCTAGCGTTATTATATCTGTCTTGCTTCTATATCCCGACATCGACTCTAGTATTACTTTCAGACGATTTTACAGATTAGATGGTTCAGACCGATACTATTGTCCTGATAGACCTTTACATTGAATTTATTTTCATGCCATGCATCCGATATGTCACGTCATACGGTTTTTACCACGTTATTACTATGTCTTATTTATCTTATTTAAATGTACATCCCGATGCACGCCAAGACCATCGACTCGATAGCCGATAGGCGTTACTACTAACGTTTTTCTTGTCTATCTTATCAGTTACAGGATCAAACTGATTGGCACGCCACAGACCGTAAATTTAGGACCTACACTAGAGTTAAGCAGATCTCTCAGGCCACGCGTGTGACCAAAAACTTCACCAACAACCCTTCAACTTTGTCTAAAGTCTAAATAACCCCCCGAATAAATAAAAAATATTTAAAAATTAATTTCTAAATTTTTTAATAATTCTGTTTTATTTTTTAAAAATCCAGAATGAAACCTTTACAAATTCATAACTAATTCATTTTAACTCTAAATTGGACCATTCAAATTGCATAATTTTCTAAAAATGAGATCTACACAATAAAAATACTTTCACACACAGTATGAGTGATCTTCTATACTATTTGTAATTAATTGCTTTAACATGTAGTTTCCAAAGTCCCTGAGGAGCTCGTTTTCGTCAAGAAAACTCATGTTTTTGTTTCTGTACAGCAAGACAAGTAATAAGTCCATTCTTTGACAATGGCAATAATAAGCATTTATTTTAGAATGTCACCGGGAATAGGCAATAAAAAACATGATGCTTCTATCTTTTATATATAGCATTTGACTATTTGTTTTATCAAGATTTTTTTATAAATATTTAAAAGTATAAGTCATGTTTAAAATATTTTTAAAGATGGGATAATTTACAATAAAATTAATAGTATTCACATAGTTTTTTAATAACAGGGGGCTTGTTATGGTGACATTCTAAAATAAATGATTATTATTGCCCCTATCAAAGAATGGACTTAGATGACTTGCCTTGCTGCACAGAAATAAAAACAGGAGCTTCCTTGACAAAAACAGGCTCCTCAGGGACTTCAGAAACTACACGTCAAAGCAATTAATTACAAACAGTATAGAAGGTCACTCGTACTGTGTGAAAGTGTTTTTATTATGTAGATCTTATTTTCTAAAAAATTATGCATTTGGAATGGTCAAATTTAGAGTTAAAATGAATTAGTTATGAATTTTTAAAGGTTTCAGCACTATTCTAGATTTTCAAAAAATAAAACAGAATTATTAAAAAATTTAGAAATTAATTTTTAAATATTTTTTATTTATTCGGGGGGTTATTCAGACTTTAGACAAAGTTGGAGGGTGTAATTCAGACTTTTTCATTGATCTGCCACGTTACCAGGGCCACATCAGCTGCCGCGTGAGCAAAACCGCCTACGGTTTTGCCACGTCAGTAAAACCGCCCTTCAAAGGTGTAAATTGAACTGTTTTGCAATATCATGGGTGCTTTTCAGACGGTAAATTTCTTTAGGGGGTTATTTAGACTTTAGCGATAACTTGAGGGTGTAGTTTAGATTTTTTTTCTAAATTATATACTATAAATTTAGAATAGATAAATTAAATGCTATAAAATTAGAAAGTTACTCAGAAAAGGTTGTATAAGCAATGTTGATGTACAAAGTTCTTAAAAGATGTAGTTTTATGTGTGCCTATCCAAACGGCCGCAGAATAGCCTAGGCATGAGACGGGATAGCTCGTTAGACACGGGAACATGTCGTGCAAGGATGGCAGCCAAAGTACCAAGAGACCAACGAGGCTATGTCGTGCTGATCATGCACAAAGTTGCAGGTGGATCATGGACGACACGATTTAGCCGGTAAAATTTTAAAAAATTGCAGTGAAATGAAATTAGGCCCTAGAAAAGAAAGGAAATGGAGCAAAAATTAAGAAAAATAGCAAAATAAGGAAAATATATTAGCCTATAGCTTGCCGTACCGTACCGTTTGGCACAACCCACTACCTCCTGGACCTGTGCGTGGCGAGACTAGTACAATGCTATTACAATGCCGTGGTGGCTTAAGTACGTCCGAACTGACATGGCTAAGTCGAGCTACATCTCTATATGTGGCTCAGATAATCTGAGTCGAATATATGAAGACAATCTAAGAGTATACGGCACATTGGCACTACACCTCACCAGTTTGCACATGACATTTGCCGTGTACCATATTTTTGACCTTTGAGGGACTCGATGACTTTATTCATAATAACATATCATGTGAAATTACGGTACCGTTTAGCACCGGTTTAATCTAGCTTAAAAAATCTTAGATCTAGAGCCGTGAATAGATTAAAGATATTCAATTGAGTAATCTAATTTTTATTTTAGACAAAAAAAATAAAAATAAAAATTGTTTTATTATACTTTACAAATCTCAAATTCGAGTTGAAGTTGTACAATATGTACAAGATACGACTATTTTACAACTAACTGCAGAAGAAATGCCACCTTTCAATACAAGTCGTCACCAAACATTGTCAATATATACTTATGTACAAATCAACTACTCCAGTTGGCAGAGCCTACACTCGTCAGCAACTCTGGTTAAGCTGCCTGCTTCTGTCGAGCAGCTCCCTGAACTCGTCGTCCGTGGCCTTGAGCATGTCCGGCAGCGGCAGCGAGACGCCGGCGTCGGCGGCAGCGCGGTGGCGCGGCGCGATCCGCTTGTCGAGGCTGAAGGTGAAGTACTGCGGGAACGCTTTGATGTCCTCGACGCCGCCGCCCATCTCGGAGACGAGGTACTCGAACTTGGGCTTGTAGTTGCGCTCGATGCTGAAGGTGAAGAGTGCCGGGCAGCGGAGGACCATGGCGACGGCGTCGTCTCTGGACATGCCGAGGCCGGCGAGGAACTCCAGCTTGGGGATCATGGTGCGCTCGACGCTGGAGACGAGGAGGATGGGGTCCTGGAAGGCGAGGGCGCGGGCGTCCCGGAAGCCGAGGCGGCGGAGGTAGAGGAGCGCCGGGCGGAGCTGGTCGCGGACGCTGCAGGCGAGGACGCGCGGGCACTTGACGATGACGCGGCGGTAGGCGGTGTCGGGCACGCCGAGGTCGTCGGTGAGGAAGGCGAAGATGGGGCGGAGGTCGGCGCGGACGCTGGCGGTGAGCAGCGACGGGCACATGCCGAACACGCGGCCGAGGTCCTTGAAGTGGAGCCCCAGCGACTGGAGGAACGTCACCACCGCGTGGATGGACTCTGGCGCCGCGTCACGGAGCGCCGGGTTCAGCGCCAACGCGCGCCCGTAGTCCACCCCCATCAGCTCCAGGCTCAGGATCTTGTCCTTCACACGCGACGGCAGCTCGGGCAGGTGCAGCGACAGCGCAGCCGCCGCCGTCTTCGTCGTCGTCGTCAGCGGCGGCGTGGCGATGGAAGGAGCCTTGGAGTGGGGCTTGGCGACGGGGAGGGAGGTGGAGGCGTAGAAGCTGCAGAGCGGCATTGTCTCCACTCTCCAGTGAAACGGAGGGAAGAAGAGAGCAGGGGAGTGAGGTGGCATGTCTCATCCGCTTCTTTATCTGGACGTTGGTGGTGACCTGGTACTCTGGTTGGCGCTCATTGGATGGTCGGATTCGAGCAATAGAAAGATCACACCGTATGGCAGCAGAGGCCCACAGGCCACAGGGCAGGAAGAGGAGCCATGAAATTCACCGGAATTTCATGGCAAAAAAAACAAATCCCACATGGATTGGAAAATGTTCCTGCGTTCAAACTCTCACAGA
>KE372105.1:5510-16132 GCA_000418225.1 Zizania latifolia | reverse complement strand
CCGGCGCCGGCTACGAGTAGCCGAATTACACCTGGCCGGCCAATGACGTTGAGGCGGTGATCAGCTCGTCCTCATTTGTCAATCATCGAGTGGCGTATCTAATAAGCTCAGCTTAAGTTTATGTCTTAATCAGTCAACTTCTGTCCATGTTTAATTTAATTTGTCGTTGCATCGAATAAAAATGTGGTAGCCTGAATCACTTTGAACTCGAATCTAATCGTGTTAATTGCACGGATGAAGTAGCTAGCTAGCTAGCAGGTGTTAATACGAGTGTTTCGCTTTGCAACTTGGAGATCGAGCTGGAAGACGTCATGCTCTGTGAGCTAGTGAGTGATTGTGTCGGTTAGCGAGATGATCAGTAGCCTTGAATGAGTTTGGAGCTATATATATACCTACGTATGCAACTCGATGTATAGTACGTAGTTGTAGTCTTCACCGGCGAGGCGACGACCTGTTTGGCGCTAGCTGCGGTGACGCCGTCGTCGGTGCAGTCGAATGCGGCCGGCCAACCTGGCGGCGTTTACGTACTTACTCACAAGTGTCGCCGCCGCCGGCTTCCACTCGACCGCTAGCTGCATGCTGATGTATTTTGGGAAATTCGTTCAAAATTCAACACAAACCGAGCGCATCGAGGAGCTCCGAATTTTGACTTTTTGAGTGACGAAATTCAGACAAAATTTGACCAGATCCAGCCGAATTTGTGATAACCCTGCAATGGTGTCGCATGTATGCAACATTGACCGGGATGGACTACTCGATGGTTGGCTAGTGGCAGAACCATGAACGGAATTCCTGCGGGGTCAACACAGAGTCAACAAAATTCAACGTACCCCTTATGTCAGTGTCACGCTGCACCCAAGTTGACTATACACCTCCTATCTAGCTAGGTAGGGGCAGGTTTTCTCGTCAACATCTGGCTCCAACTATATATAGAGATAATTACCAATATGCCATTTCCACATGCTCCAATATTCCATTTCCACATGCTCTAATTGGTGATTTGCCATCGAAAAAATAGGCTAATTGATAATATGATCATGTGCTTGGTCAAACTGGTTGATTTAACTATGTTTAGTGCCCCTAACGACAGAGTGACATATTGACGTTCATACTACTCAAACCAGTGGAACTCTAACAGTTAGCCAAAACCAATGTCATATTAATAATTAGACAAAACCTTATTGGCATATATACCATAATTAAGCCCTTATATCTAGACACCTTCATGGTATCGCAGGAAGTCAACTTAATCTGCAGAAAGCAACATTGGAGCTATTTCAGCTGACATGGATGATCAATCACCATTATAGTGACATGGGATCTATAAAAGGAGCAAAATGTCAGGATTTTCAGACATATATCAATGACATCCAAGTGTCTTGCATGATGAAACACTAACGTTGTTGTAGGCTCAACTAGACATAGGGTTGCTCGTACGGCTCATTATAGCTTATTGTTGTGTTAACGAGCTAGCTCAATTTGACTCATTAACATAACAAGCAGAAAACCTAGTTCGACTCGGCTTAGTCTAGCTCACGAACCAACTCTTTAAAAGATGATCTTTATCCTCCTGCTTGCTCTCTCATCACGTACTTCATGTTGAAAGAGGATCAAACAACACGATGGAGGGGCTGGTGAGGTGGCAGTGGCGTAGGTGGACAGGGTAGGGGCGGGCGGTGTAGGAGAGGGGCGACGATGTGAGTGGCTGTGGTGAGGATGGAGGGTGACAGGGAGGCAAGCGACTTGGGAGAGGCGACTAGCGGCACTGAGAAGGCGGTGGCCAGGCAATGCGCCGGTGTGGGTGGAGATCTGGAGGTGACGGCTGGGCAGCGTGGGAGAGGAGTGGCGGCGCGAGTTAGGGGGCGGTGTGGATGTATGTGACGACGTGGGTGGAGGCGGCAGAGGGCCGACAACGCAGTGGAGGTAGCGTGGGGGCTAAGGGCTAGGACTGGAGCATTGGAGCAGACGAGCAGCCATGTGTGTATTGTATTGTGCAAGGCTCATCAGCAAGCTAGGGTTTGGTTGTTATTTTAGTGGGATGGGCTGACTGCTTAGACTGTTTGGCTATTAGCCTGTTGCTTGTTTGGGCTGAGCTCATCAAGCTTGCGAGTTAGCTCACGAGCAGTTCAAACTCGCTTGTTATAATAACGAGCTAAAACATATACCTGCTCAACTCGTTAGAAAAACAGAACAAGTCAAATTGAGTTGGTCATGAACTGAGTGTGCTAATGATCACATTCTTGAGAATGGAGAAGTGAACGATATATATGTTCAGATGATAAAAACCAAAATTATTTCTTGATAATAATAAATTATTAAATCTCTCATTTAATTGCTTACGGTTTTCCTCGGACATGTTGGCTTGATTTTTGTTTTTTGGACCAGAAGACATAGATTTTCCGGAATTAGATAACAAAAGCTGATTATTAATCTTGGGCTTATGAAGAGGCATCAGAGGCTTGGCTGTATTTATGGTTTTTTTTCCATCTAGTTTTTCGCTTTGGAAATTGGAAGTAGTATCTCTGGATCTTGTCCTTTGTCGCCACCCTTTTATTGTTGAGTGGTTTTATTTTGAGAAGGTATTAAGATATATCATAATTTTAGTGTTAATTTTGGTATCCGTCGGTGTCTCAGGTACTAAGAGGTACCAAAATTAACACTAAAAAATATGGTACCTCTTGATACATCCTCAAAGTCTATAAAATTTCCCTTTGTTATTAGTTTGTGCAGCACGTCAATGAAGTAAATAAAAAAAAATCAAGCAGATTTATTTTTCCGACATCTCTTACTTCTCGAATGAATAATGGAAATATGGAAAAAAGAAAAGTGAGTGGCTTTGAGTGAATATTAAGTAAAGAAAAGACTGAAACAGCCGCGTTCGCCTGCTGCTTTAAATGGTTGCAAAATTACATGGATAATCATACAAAATTCCAAAGTATATTGCGTTCCCGTGTTGTATTTGAGAATAACACGTACGTGCCGTCAAAATAACATCCAGTATTTCCAAAAAAAGCCTTCACTTATTTTTACAGATGGTAGAGTGTGGGTGCATAATTCTTCAAATCCTAATGTCTATACATATTATGCACACGTAGCCACATGGATGTGCTTGCTTTAATTTCCACGTATGGATGCGTATTCAATATGATTTTTGTGATGCCAGTCACTGGTGAGTGAAAAATGGTGAGCATGGCAAGGCAAAAATTTTATGTGAAAACAAAGATTTTTTTTCTGGATTTTGTAAAAGTAAACTGGATCAAGTGTGTCAAGTACATTAAAATATAGGTAGTGAAATTTCAGTAAACTTTAAATTTGTACACATGAAAAAAAGAAGACAAATCCCTTCGTGATATTTTATATTCAATGGAATTTCCTCGTTTCCCCTTTCATTGAGAGTGCTTTTTTCATCTTCTCTAAAAGGTTGTAGCTAAATTTAAATTTTAAAAAATATATAGTATTGAATATTATATTAATATTTTCCGTATTTTTTGCAGTTCTGCCTTCAAGACCGCTATCAATATACGTATAAAAGTCCTATTGTAAAATTAATTTTTTAAGAAATATGGCTCCTCCTTTTTCTAAAGAGTAGAAAAAAGCACCTCCAAAATATGCTATTATTATAAGCTCATGGTACTAAGCTGACTGGTCACAAAATACGCAACATTATAATTTAAATGATAAATAAAGAACATAATTTTTCAAGAAAATATAAATTTCACTGTAAAACACGAGAACTCTTATACCGTACAGTAGAATTTTCGTAGAAACATGACATAGCTCAGCTCACTGCTGCTCAGTCACGGGCCGTCGCTGACCGGCTCAGCAGTCAGCCCGCCAGCCACTCGGACATCACACCGGACACGGTGGTGGCCCCACCCACTAACCTCGCCCACCCCGCCCGGGCCCACCTGTCAGCCTCACCCCACGACACGTGCCGTGCACAACCGCCTGCTCCCTCCCCGACCGTTACGCTCAAACGCGCCAATCCGACCGTTGCCACATTAAAAAAACACTTCTTCGAGCTCGCCTCCTCCTCCTTCCCCTCTGCTGCCTGCGATTCCCTCCATCTCCTGATCCATTCTGCTCCTCGTTTCCACCGAGTCTCATGATCCGGATCCTTCCCCAGCACCACCACCTCCCATGGCTGCTCATCCCTTCCTCCTGGCCGCCCTCTTCTTGCCGCACCTCCTAACGGCTTCCGCGGCGGAGCCCGTGACGTCCACGGCGTCGGTGAGGAGTAGTGGGAGTGGCGGCAGCAGCAGCAGTAATGTCAGCTTCGATTCGGCGGCGCTGTCGTTCTCGGACCTGACGCTGCTGGGGGACTCCTTCCTGCGGAACGGCTCCGTCGGGCTGACGCGCGACACCGGCGTCCCGTCGTCCTCCGCCGGCAGCGTGCTCTGCAGCCGCGCCGTCCAGTTCGGCAACAGCAGCACCGCGGTGTCGTCGTCGTCGTTCGCGGTGAGGTTCTCCTTTGTCATTGCCAACCAGAACGCCGGCTCCACCGGGGGCGACGGCATCGCCTTTTTCGTCTCCCCCGACCACGCCACGCTCGGGGCCACCGGCGGCTACCTCGGCCTCTTCAACTCCTCGGCCAAGAGCAACAACGTGTCTACCGCCATCGTCGCGGTCGAGTTCGACACCATGCTCAACGAGGAGTTCGGCGACCAGAGTGACAACCACGTCGGGCTGGACGTCGGCTCGCCGGTGTCCGTCAACGCTGTCGAGCTCGCCGCCTACGGCATTGTCCTCAACAGCGGAAACCTCACCACGGCGTGGATCGACTACCACGGCACCGACCACCTGCTCGAGGTGTCCCTCAGCTACTCCGGCGTCAAGCCGTCGCGGCCCGTCCTCTCCATGTCCGTCGACCTTTCGCCGTATCTCAAGGACGCCATGTACGTCGGCTTCTCGGCGTCCACGGAGGGGAGCACCCAGCAGCACACCATCAAGGAATGGACGTTCCAGACGTTCGGCTTGCCGCCCGGGTCCAACGCCTCCTTTTCCAACGCCACCAACAACGCGTCCGCGCAGGCCGTGCCGGGCGAGGCGGCCGCGAGCGCCGGCGCCGTCCGCAAGAAGAGGTTCGGCCTCGCGGTCGGCATCCTCGGCCCCATCGCGCTCGCCTTCGCGTTCGTCTTCTTCGCGTGGGTGTCCATCAAGAAGTTGATAGAGCTCACCTCCCGGAAGGACGCCCTGCCGGAGCTGGTCAAGGGGCCGAGGAAGTTTAGCTACAAGCAGCTCAGCGTCGCGACCAGGGGATTCCACGCGAGCAAGGTGATCGGCAAAGGCGCGTTCGGGACCGTGTACAAGGCAGCGATGCCGGTTGCGGCCTCCACCGCCCCTACAATCTACGCCGTGAAGCGGTCGACGCAGGCGCACCAGAGCAGGAGCGAGTTCGTCGCCGAGCTCTCCGTCATCGCCTGCCTCCGTCACAAGAACCTGGTCCAGCTTGAGGGCTGGTGCGACGAAAAGGGCGAGCTGCTGCTGGTGTACGAGTACATGCCCAACGGCAGCCTGGACAAGGCGCTCTACGGCGAGCCCTGCACGCTATCCTGGCCGCAGCGCTACACGGTCGCCGCCGGCATCGCGTCGGTGCTCTCCTACCTCCACCAGGAGTGCGAGCAGCGCGTCATCCACCGCGACATCAAGACCAGCAACATCCTGCTCGACGGCAACCTGAGCCCCCGCCTCGGCGACTTCGGCCTCGCGCGGCTCATGGACCACAACAAGAGCCCCGTCTCCACGCTCACCGCCGGCACCATGGGCTACCTCGCACCGGAGTACCTCCAGTCCGGCAAGGCCACCGAGCAGACCGACGTGTTCAGCTACGGTGTCGTGGTGCTCGAGGTGTGCTGCGGCCGCCGGCCGATCGACAAGGACGACGGCGGGAGCAAGAACGTCAACCTGGTGGACTGGGTGTGGCGCCTGCACGGCGAGGACCGTCTCATCGACGCCGCCGACCCGCGGCTGGCCGGCGAGTTCGACCGCGAGGAGATGTTCCGGCTGCTGCTCGTCGGGCTCAGCTGCGCGAACCCGAACTGCGACGAGCGGCCGGCGATGCGCCGTGTGGTCCAGATACTGAACAGCGAAGCCAGCCCAGTGCCCGTGCCGAGGAAGAAGCCGCTGCTCGTGTTCAGCTCCAGCGCGTCGATGAAGCTGCAAGAGATCGCCTTCTCCTGTGGCGACGACGTCCGCGGCGGCTTGCCGGCCACCACATCGCCGAAATCTGAGAGCGGCGCCGACATAGAACGCTGACATTGAAGCAAAAATGAAGCAATCTTACTAGCTAGTGTGATTCTTACACATGTTTGTTATCGTGATTTGCTTATAAGGGGAATATAGGTAATAATCCCCGTTGTGTACCAGTATTGAAATACTTATACATGTACCACTACCAAGGTGTGTGTTTCAGATATTTTGCCTCAAATCTGAGTCAATGCTACCCGAAAAATCGAACAAAATCATATTTTGCACGAGATGCAGTGCTTATTCGGTATAACTCTAGCTCGAGATCACAAGTTTACGTAGTAAAACAAAGTAGTTTAAGGTCTCATTTAGTACAACTACTGATCTAGAATTTTTTAAGCTGATTTAATCTAGCTCTAAAAATTCCTATATCTAGAGCTGTGGATGGATGAGAGTATTTAATTAAATGATCTAGTTTTTATTTTAGACTAAAAACAAAAGTTTACACTATTTTATTATATTATATAAATCACAGATCCAGCATGAATTTTGGATTTAGAGCTGCACCAAGAATACTCTAAATTTATATATTTTGTTTAAAATAAAAAAATATTTGATTAATCAACTAAATATTTTTAATACATGCATAACTTTAGATCTAATATTTCTTGAAATTAGTTTAATCATCTCTAAAAAATCATAGTTGTGTATAACTATGAGAGATGTGATAATTTATCATTCTTAAGAAGTGACATTATATTTTTATATCTAGACTATATTTATTGATACAAACGATCCTATATAACAGTTTCAATCTCAACAGTAACATAAGTAACATCAAGAGTGATAAATGATCACACAGATTGGATGGCACTACGGTACACACAGCTAGTGCCACGCCTGTGCGCCGGCCTGCCGCAACGGCGGCGCAGGCAGCAGCCTCCTCCAGGTCCTGTCGACGAGGGCCCCGAGGTGGCCCGTGCGGTAGACGAGGATGCAGAACGTGCCGACGACCAGGAGGACTACGTAGAGGGACCACTCGAGCTTCCGGAAGCTGCCGGCGACGAAGGCGCCCGTGAGGCCAAAGAGGTCCAGCACCGTGGCGAATAGGAGGACGTCGAGCCGCCTGCTCGAGTGGAAGAAGCTCGGCTCCATGAGCAGCACGATGATGGCCAGCGACATGACGAAGGACGTTGCGTTGCAGAAGGAGAAGACGTCGTACCGGAGCACCAACCTGTCCGGCAGCACCGGGTGGTCCGTCGAGAGGCCTTGGTTGTTGTCTCGCTGCCAGATGCCGACGTTCAAGGTAACGCCAACCTGCAGGTGGAAAAAAAAGTCCCCTTTTTAAACCGTTCATGCAGAGTTCTCTACAAGAATCTGTGTGAAATTCATGCGTTCCATTCCATATATACACACACCTGGTAGGTAATGCCGGCTACTAGTGTAGCGATCACCATTAGCCACCCTTGCATCTTATTCAGCCACTCGAGCCGCTCATCGGGAACAGGAACTTGTACTGCCGGAGGTGCAGCGCCATCGCCGGCGCCCGGTGCACGTTGTTGATTCTCGAGGACCGGGCCGCCCGGCAGCATGGTTCGCAGATCGAAACTTCCTTTTGAAACTACACCTGTTTGTGTTAACAGTAAATGTGACGAGCTGGGCATGTAATGTAACATGGCACACCAGAATTTATAGGAGAAAATTTCGATGTATGCCTCTCTTGTTTGGGAAAATACCGCCCTCTCCAACCGACCTCCAACCCACAGTTTGACATCATTTATTTTACATAACAAACTGATTTTTTTTGCTCGTTCGATCTGTTTGTAGCAGACAAGGGCTTAGTAAACAAAACACTCTGAAGCAGCTAACAAATTCTATGTATACGTTGGTTGTGTAAGCGGTGTATACATAATTTCTTTTAGCGTGCAAGATAGTACTAGATCAAAGTCAAACTAGCGCACGGCATGCTGCTCTCCTTCTCCTTTTCTTAATCTTTGTTTTTTCTTTTAAAGAGGGGGGCGCCCATGTTTTTTTACGAGGAAGTCCTTACCGTGGAATATAGGCTGAAACCCGCCAGTATCATGGGCTAAAACCATAACGAGATAAACATTATTGAGATAATAGCAGGATGACGGTGGCTGTTAGGTATGAGAGGTAATCTTAGATTCAGAAGAGACTATATTAATTCTTTCTTACTTTCTGAATAGAGATACATCCTATTTTTATATAGATAGAACTGACTTTCAAGTAAAGACTCAATTTAATCTCTAATTTTTGCCTTTTTGCTATAGTATTTCACAAGTACTATTCACGCTACAATACCTACATGGATAATGTTCCTGTGGGCTACGCTAGGTCTGGCCTAATACCCATGACATTATACCCCTTATTTTGAGTAACTCGTTCTCGAGCTACTGGGTTACCTTAATCCTAACTTGATACCTAATATAAATAAGACTCAAACCTTTTATATCTCGGCTTGCTATAATATTTAAAATAAAAAATAATACTAAGATTAATGTAAAGCACCACCGGATCTTATTACTCGTAGGTCTAGGTGCTCCACATCTAAATGCTCTTAGAGAAAGAGCATGTCTTAGCCAAAACATCAACTATGTGCGAGGTAAAGACTTACCTGCAGGTGGCCTTGATCGGGTTAGATCCATCCTTTGCGTCGTCGCAGAGGCCATCATTGTTATTGTTGAATGGGAACAACAACTCTCTCTTCTCCTTGGAAAACTACCATGCTAGTACCACTTGGAGTTGATGTGTCGCTTGGGTCACAAGGAAGATGGACGGCGGTGTGGCATAAAGCCCACTAATAGAGGTGACTGGGTTGATGTTGTAGCGACTGATGTTGTCATCACCATGTCCATTGTTGCTAGTTCGGTACATCTTTCCTCCAGCCCCTGCTTTGTATGTCGCTTCGCCTCTTTCGCCGCATAGTTCGCTTGCAACACGACCACTACAACAAAACCACTACACTAAGACGTTTCACATGAGATGTTCCAAAAGTCATGTCTCCTTGTAGAACTATAATTGAAACAGAGACGTTTCACTTTGAGATGTTGTAAAAGTTGTCTCTCCTCCTAGAACTATAATTGAAACGGGACATTTTTTGACGCTTTATAGGTTGAGAATGTTGTTTAAGATGCTTTATAGGTTAGCACAAAATTAAATCGTTTAAAGATAAATGTTGAGATATTTTAGTATGTCTTATCTGTGGAGATGAATTTTGAGACATCTTCTTATTATATGTATGTCATCGTCATCCAAATAATATTAATTGTTTGAATAGAAATTAAAAAAGTAAATCGTTTAGGCTCCCTCGAGAGAATAGACAATTTTCTCATCGTGTTATCAAATGATATTATAACTATTTAGACAAAAATGAATATTTGAATCATTCGGACTCCATTAAAAAGGGACATTAACTATCCCATAAAAAGGGTACATCCTCGTCCACCAGGTCAAATGGATTGATCACTATGATATGAAGGATTTGTTCGAAATTGAAAGTTATAGTGATTGACTCTGATACCAAGTTGTCACGGTCTGAAACCATAACAGGATAGACACCATAGGCAGGATAACTAGGCGGTGATTGCTGTTAGGGATAAGTGGTAGATTTAAATGGGGAGAGGAACATTGGGAAAAGATTAGACTAATTCTTCGTTACTTTCCTAAATAAAAATATAATACATCTTTATATAAATAAAACTATCTTAACCTTTAAGTAAGAACTTAATCTAATCTAATCTTACCTTTTAAGAAACCAATCTAATCTAATCTAATATTACCTTTTAAGTATATTGTGTGTACTGTTCGAGCTGCAGTACCCACACGGTACTATTCCTATGGGTTGGACCTGGCCCAGTACCCATGATAGCCACATAAAAATAGTAACTTAAAAAAGTTTGTCTATACATTAAGCATCTGTTTTTTTCTTATTTATCAGCCACTTAGATTTGCACCTACCATATGTTAAACTTACACAGTTTAAAAAAGATATAACTTTAATAGTGTTGGGGAACGAACATGTTATCCCAAATATTAGCACAAGAGCGTGTATCAAGCCAAAACTTGTGAAGCATGATCAAGCTTGAAATAACACGAAAACTTATATAAAATTCATGGTTAAATTTGCTACAGAACATCTAAAAATCATGGTATTTATTGATGGAAATTATAAAAACGTGGCTTTACCAGAGAACGTCCCAAAATTATGAATATTTATTGCAGGACACCGTCACTATTATTTTAATATTTTATGAAGATAAATTTTTTGAAATGCTCTTACTTCCTCTCTCCTCAGTCTCTCCTCTCTTTGTGTGCTTCGGCTGCAGCCCACGTCGGCGGTGGAGCGATGGTCGGAACTCGTGGGCGAAGGAAGTAGTGGAGGCGATAGGCGAGCGGGCGCAGCTTGCGGCGGCGGT
>ASSH01052793.1:0-13546 GCA_000418225.1 Zizania latifolia | reverse complement strand
TCCGATCTTGCCTGGCTCAAGAAGATCTTGGGCAATCGTCTTCCCGTTGGGGGGATCGTGAGCAATCATCCCTAGTCCAATGAGACCGACTCTCATGACAGGAACGCTCTATGTTTTCTCTTCGAGCGTCCTCACTATCGGCATATCTCTCCACGATAGAGATCATGCGTGCTATTGTTGTTGGCTTCTTTCTTACGAGGACCCTGTGCACCTTGGATGTGTGGTGCAAGGCTTCGATGAAATAGTTGATTATGTCCTGCTCCTTAGTGTCCACGATTGTGGTCCTTTTTTTTGGAGAACCTCCGAATAAAACTTCGAAGAGATTCAACCTTCTTCTGTTGCAGTTGCTGTAAATCATAGCAGGTACCAGGCTTCTTCCACGTCTCCTGGTAGCTGTCGATGAAAGCTGAGCGAAGTCGTGCCCTAGAGTTGATGGAGTTCCTTGGCAAGCTAGAGAGCTAATTATTGGCGGAAGGTGAGAGCATGACCGGCAGATAGTAAGCCATAACCCTCTCGTCACCACCGACCGCATGGACGGCCATGCAGTAGAGTCATAACCATTGCGAGAGATCCATCTTGCTATCGTAAGGCTCGATCCCTGTCAGGCAGAATGACTTTGGCCATCTTACCCGCCTGAGTCGACTTGTGAATGCGGGAAAACCGCCATGGTCGCCTCGACTCTTACTTCTCCTACGATTGTGGTGGTTTTGACTCTCGCTGCTGCTAGAGCCACTGCTGCTGGTGCCACTACCAGTACTGCTACTGCCATCGCTAGTGGTGTCACCGTCATCCATCCGCTTCAAATTTCTGAACGTATTCTGCTTTTCTGTCTTCTCGGTGGCAGCGTGAGGTGGTTGCCACGCGGCTGTCACTCGACAGGGTTCCGTTGTGCGATGGCTGGTACTGACCGAAGCTGTTGTTTTCCTTATCTTTTGGGAAAGGAGTAGGAGGTCAGGTCAGAGTCAGGACCGAGGCGTTGATCTGCATTGCTGCTGCCTGGGTCAAAGCCTTTACTCGTTGTAGTTCTGACGTATCGGGGAGAGCGCCGAGGGCCCTCTCGATTGCCACAAAATTGGCGGCGGGAGTCTTGAACACTCTCTGACCATCCATCAAACTTTAGGGTGAATTTGTCCTCGAGATTACGGTGGATTCCATCCTCCTGTGCGACTCCTGCTGTTGTGGCACGCCTACGCCGATTGTTGCGGACACCTCACCCTTGGCCATCATGATGAGATTGGTTGGGAATCGAGGATTACCCGATCGACGGTTGTCCTTAGGTCTGTTGGCTTATCTGACTTCCACCCATCGCTGTTAGACGACCCGACCCTTTTCGTTAGAAAAGATGACATAGTGCTCGGGGTTGATTGGAGTCCGACCGTAGTTCAACCGGTCGGCTCGCTCAAGGGCCGGAGGAAGAGCTATACTCCTCGAGTTAGCCGATCCAGAAATGGTGCTTGACGAGGGCTTCGATAGGACAAGTCATCTCACCGAATCCTCGATGAACGCCAAACTCCTAAACATGAATACGGAGCCAGTAAGCACGAGAAATTATGAAGGAGATGCTATCGGATCCTAGTGAAAGCAACGCGATCCCCAACCCGGCGTGTCAACTATTGGTGAATCACCGAGCAGTCCACCTAAAGAGGTACTCGAGGTGGTGATTAGATGTGTAAGGGAAGCACAACGCCTTAGAACCCGATGGTTGACTCTAGTAAACAAGAGCCAAGATTTATACTAGTTCAGGCCTCCTGAGGAATAATAGCCATACGTCTAGTGTTTTGTTGTATAATATGGTGTCTAAGCTTACAATACAATGTGATTAAGCTATGAAGGCTTAAGGCATCGAAAGCAAGAAGAATAAGATATCTCTAGGGGTGTCTCGCCCCCTTTATATACTCAAGGGGCGAGCCTAATGACTCAGGACTCTAACTCGAGTCAGTCTCTTGGATATCTATGATTGCCTATCGAACTCTTGCGTTAATTCTCTAGTTACAAGGATTTTGGTATAAATATATCCATTCATATCATATCTAGGATTCAGTTATCCGATAAGGATTTAACCTTCCTTATCAGAACCGAACTCTCCTCCATGGGCTATACCAGAATCCAATGCTAGGCTTGGCCTGCTCTTGGTCCAGACCGATAAGCCCAACGTGGGGTACCCGGGGATCACATCCCCGACAGTACAACTAAGACGATGTGGTTGTGTAGGATGTTAAATAAACCACCATAAACGATAGCAGATGGAAGGTTCTCATGGAGCTCTCGACCACCTCTTGATCAAATACTACTCTCATGGGCCTAGCGGACAAGCCAAATAACTGGGCTAGACGATCAGACCTAAATGTGCATGCATGATGTAGGTCATCTCGTATTAATATGTATGATGTAGGTCACCTCCCATTCTACCTAAAAAAGGGTGTCTTATATGATGACCTTCGAGGTGCTAACCCAACCAAAGAGAATATATTAGGGCAACAAGGTCAGCAACAAGATATAATAATAGGGTAGATAGCATAAAAATAATGACAATGTAATAACAAGTGAAATGTTATAAGCACTCATACATGCTGTAAGCTCTTGTAAGGGGAGACCTCGAGAGAGAGGGAGAGTGTGAACCCAAAGAACTTTAAGATGTAACATATTTGCATGTAAATTCAAGACATAGGACTGTTGTCTCTATAGGGCTTGAATCTTGAGTAAAAATCTTATTTTATGCTGTGTGACAGAGACAAACTCTAGAATAGCAAAAATTCAGTTGACTAGCGGGTGGACAGTTATTTTTTTGCAATCTTATTTTAGCTTATACTCCTTCCGTCATGTATAATATGTGTATACCGGTGTAATATCGAGACTAAGAAACGATAATTTCTGTCATCGATCGGTGTAAAAACATGAACATATCACTTCGTTTTTCTAACTATAGCCTATGATTATTTCGTTTTCCTATAAAAACTGGTTTAGAAATAATGACGCATTGAAGAGTCGTGTGGAACCTAAATAATCATTAATGTATTGATATGTTGATAGAGTAATATATAGATCAAAGTTGAATTCTTTTTTTTTTTCGTTAGACACAAATTAAAACTGAACGGAGTGAGTACATTGTTCAATTTGCTAACAGTTGTAACATGTGGGCACTTCACCAGTAACGAGAACTATACATTCTACATGCTACATGCTACATGCGTATGCTCAACTGTACTTGTAATATTATTTGAAACCATATCTAAAAAATATGCCAATTTTCAGATAGAGCAAAAGCACTAGAATTAAAAGGAGAGATTGAAAATGACCTCTCATTTTGGCCACTACCAGCATGGTCAAAATAGCACCTGTCGTTTTCTTTACCCGTTATGTGTTTCTCAGTACCCTTTCGTGGTATGCAGGGCTCTTTTTAAATACGTCAAATTTATGAGATTTTTGTACGAATCAGTTCAATTCACACGAGATTCTTTCAAATTTTCTTCCGTTACAAAGAAGGCCATAAATTTGTATAAGTAAATGTACAAATATTGACAAAACGCTCCCGTATGCTCTAGCGAAGATAATCTTTGGAGCAAAATTTACGGGCTCCTTTAGAACATATGATTTTTACAGAGTTTTTTATAAAATTAAACTATTTTTTTTCAACATTTCTTTGGAAATACGTTTTAGAGCCCTACGAGTGAAAATCATCGAGAAAAAGCTTCCAAATATGATGTACTATTTTCGGTGATTTATGAGGGGGTTAGTAATAAACATCTCTACTTCTCAATTTGCGTGAGTGGTGAGTGGTGAAATGGACAATATATATTTAACAAATACAAACATAAAATATATAAAAATTTAAAACAAATTATATTTGAAAAAAAATGGAGAAATCTAGCATGGAGGTGAAAGAAGTCTTAAAAAAGTCTTTCCCTGGTCTAGAGAAGAGACCGGGGGCCGTCTAGTCCTCCCACTGGTGGTCTGGTGGTCCGGCTCACCTCCCTCCCCTCAGGCCACCGTCGCCGGCGCCGGCGCCGACTTCCTCCTCCGGCCATGGAGCTCCACCGCTCCGCCCCCAGGTGCCTTCCTCTCCCCTAAAAACCTCGCCTTTATTCCTCGCCGGAGGATTCACAGATCCGAGAGGCTTGCCGCAGGGGCGTCGGCAGCGAGTCCAGCGACCCGGCCGGTGGCAGTGCGCGCCTGTGCGAAAAAGGCGGCGTCTTTCAACCACCGGCTGTTTGGCGCTTCTCGGCGTCCTTTCCCTTTCCGCCTTTTCGCCTGGGCCGGGGCCCTACGCCATGTGCGCACGGTGGTGGTCGATCCGTAGTAGTGGGTGGGGGGAGAGCTAGTGCGCCGGCGTCTCTCGCCTTTTCCTCCCCCTCCTGCACGCCCCCATCCTGTGCCCTGCTCGTGCTTCCTTGGGGAAGAAAAAAAAATAAAACCGTAGGTTCAGACTTCAGAGATGGGTTGCAGTAGCAGGCAGGAAAGATTGCGTCGTTGTTGTTCCTCGCGTGGTCGGTGGTGAGCGGGAGGACGAGGTGTCTGCCGTGGCATTTTTGTTCGTCTCTGATTGATGCTGTTTCGCCTGGTTGGTGTTCTTGCCTATTCTGGTGGTGCTGTGAGAGGAGGCTGCTTGTTTGATAGTATTGAGGTCGATTCTGTGTCCATCCTTCTCAGTTTTCTTGGTTCATTTGTTTCTGTATGTTACTACTTACTATGTTCTATGTTGATTAGAGACGCGTTTCTTGATATGATCATATGAAGGAAATCATGTGTAACTTTCAGTTGTAGGCATAAATCCTTCACATTCTATTAGGAACTGGGAGGTTGTCTTAATGAACTAGTGGAGTATTATGCTCTGTATTGCCCTTTGCTCTACTGCACATTTTTATCATCTCCGTATTGGATTTTTTTTCTAATTTACCCGTGTTCAAGAGAAGTGGCGAAAACTGCCATAAATTTTGTTTCTTCCCCCTCATCTTTCCTGTAGATTTCATCCAAAAAATATGCCCTGCCTTTTTAGATAACTTGCATGATTGGAATGGGGGTCAAATGATGAATACTCGTCCATTGATGTGGCCCTGTGAGGCTAGCATTCACTGTGTAATACTGCGGATGTCCTGATTGGGGGATGAAAATGGAACAGAAAGTCATAAACCATTTCGAATTTCAGTGTCTAGGTCAGGTCCTCTGTGGTTTGCATTGCTGGAGATCCCTTATCTATAGCTCCTTTTGTTTGTATGCTTATTAAGCAATATTTTGTTGTGAATATGCTCAATCTTAGTGATTATAGGAGTCAATGTGAATGATCTTTTGTGGGAGCGCTTATCTTGATTTGAGAATATTTCAAGCTTCATTAATTTACCCCATTGTTGGCCATACATCTTTCCCCTTTGCACTCACACAGTTTTATTAATCATGTGCCAATCATCTCCTAGGTGTCCACTATGCTTTCACTGGTCCTCCTTTTCTTTTACGGCTTAGATTTGGAGGGTACCCAATTACAATTAAAATATATCTATGCCTGAGCACTTTTCTTATCAACATGTGCATTGCTGTAAAACTTCATGTAACCAACTTATCTAATTTATTCAATTTATAGAATTTTGCTGTATTACATGAGTAACATGACTTACCTATATGTTGGATCTTCTCACATCATTAGGTATTTTAGAGATGAATTTTGGATAAAATAAAATAGAAGATACTTTTTCCTTCCCAATTTTGATTTTCCATGTATCTTCCCTGAATTATAAACCAAAATATGAACTGATTTTTATTCTGACATGTGTATGGTGATTAATGAATCATGATCATATTTAATGTCCCAGACAATGTACTGGAACATTTGTATTTTCCCCATATTTGCTTCTTATCTTGAAAATGTTCACTGGGTATATGTTTCATTTAGTTCTGAAACTTTTAACTCTATAGTTGGCTACCGTTTCATTTCTCTGAATATATTTATTCCACAGGAAGGAATGGTACTTGCAGATAACTTTGCACTTATTCTCTGCCAAGAAAGCTTTATTCTGTTAACAACATCTCCATTGCAGTGCGTTTTGTGCTGTCTGTCTTGCAATGTTTTTTCATACTTATTATTTCCTTGGATAATATGGCACTATGATAACAATTTTTATCATTTCTACTTCTTTTATCAGCTGTACGTGCTTACAAATATTGGCAGTGAAAATCTGTAGGAAAATTCCTCATTATATTTGTCATTTTGTAGCTGATGTCTTTGTAATATTATTTTAATTTTTTAATCAACCTTCGTAAACTTAGTGGTCTACTATTTTTCTACTTTAGGTTTCTGTTCCCCAGTGCTAAAGTTTGTCAACAGTGAATATTTCTAAAGCTCAACAGAACTAGATGATACATTGATACTTGCATAATGTGGCCCTCGGATATTTGGAAGGCAAATGCAGGGTCATCACAGTCAGAGGGATCAGCTCTGGATATGGAGAGAAACGGATGCAATCATAATTGCTGCCCGTCTCCTCTCCAACCAATTGCTTCAGCTGGTCAGCACTCTGAAAGCAGCGCTGCATACTTCTCTTGGCCAACATCTACTCTAATGCACGGTTCTGCCGAAGGCCGCGCTAATTACTTTGGGAACCTACAGAAGGGTGTGTTACCAGGACATGGCCGCTTGCCAAAGGGGCAACAAGCCACCACCTTGCTTGATTTGATGATTATAAGAGCATTCCACAGCAAGATCCTACGCCGCTTTAGTCTTGGTACAGCAATAGGCTTTCGAATCAGGAAGGGTACATTGACTGACACTCCTGCTATCCTTGTTTTTGTTGCTCGGAAGGTGCACAGAAAATGGCTCAGCCCTACACAGTGCCTTCCGGCTGCCCTTGAGGTATGGATCATGTAATATAACAATATATTTATATGATCTGCAGTTACATAATCAATTTTGTGCTGTTTCATACGCAGGGACCTGGGGGCGTGTGGTGTGATGTCGATGTTGTTGAATTTTCTTATTATGGGGCACCGGCACCAACCCCAAAGGAGCAATTGTATGATGAGCTTGTTGATGGACTGCGTGGTAGTGATCCATCTATAGGCTCTGGTTCACAGGTTATTTTGCCTATTCATGGTTGAAGTTACTGTTTTTTGTTTCTACTTGACAAAAAGGATAGGTTAATACTACATCTTTCGTTGCCTGCTTCATTAGGTCACTCTTGACCGTTGACCACTCATACCTATATTTGTATGTGATCTGTTTTGTTGAGAAAATGAGAAATATTACTTCTGCTCTTTTTCACTGCAATATTTTTCCTGTACAGCACAATATTCACTTATAGCTCTCTTGTACATACATGTCCAACTTCATGAATTTGACATAGGTAACTTGCAGTTGTTTCGGTTTTAATCTTCAGGTAGCTAGCCTTGAAACCTATGGAACATTGGGTGCCATTGTGAAAAGTCAAACTGGCAACAAGCAAGTAGGCTTCCTGACGAATAGGCATGTTGCAGTTGACCTGGATTACCCTAATCAGAAGATGTTCCATCCCTTGCCCCCTAATCTTGGACCTGGAGTTTACCTAGGTGCTGTCGAGAGAGCAACATCATTTATTACAGATGATGTTTGGTACGGCATCTATGCGGGAACAAACCCAGGTAACACTTTGGGGGTGCCAGAACAACGATTTATTTGTGGGGTCTTCTTGTTTTGGCATATATTTGCAGCCTGTAGCGCTTCTGCCAGATCAATGTTAGCTACTCACTGCTTATTTTGCTGGTATATATTTTCTTATAATAGATGTCCTGTAACAAATCATTTACCTTGTGATGCAACTGCAGAGACATTTGTCAGAGCTGATGGTGCATTTATACCATTTGCCGATGATTTTGACATAACTAGTGTTAGCACCTCGGTTAAGGGAGTAGGAATCATTGGTGATGTAAAGGCAATCGATCTACAATCCCCAATTAGCAGTCTCATTGGGAGGCAAGTTGTCAAAGTTGGAAGAAGCTCAGGTCTGACAACAGGGACGGTTGTGGCATACGCTCTTGAATACAATGATGAGAAGGGCATATGCTTCTTCACTGACTTTCTTGTTGTTGGGGAGAACCAACAAACGTTTGATCTTGAAGGGGACAGTGGAAGCCTTATAATCCTAACAGGACAAGATGGCGAAAAGCCACAACCCATAGGGATTATATGGGGCGGTACAGCCAATCGCGGGAGGCTGAAGCTCAAAAGTGGTCAGGGTCCAGAGAACTGGACAAGTGGAGTTGATCTCGGCCGGCTTCTTGATCTGTTAGAGCTTGATCTAATCACCACAAGTGAAGGATTGCAAGGTTTGTGCTTTCTAAACACTGAAAAACTCAAGCACAACATGACATTTAGTCCATTTTTTTCATAATGAATTGCTGAGAAACTGTAATGGAACTCATTGCTCTTTGGCACAGAAGCCCTAGAAGAACAGCGAATTACTCTAGCGGCAGCAACAGCAGCAGCTAATTCTACCGCTGCAGAATCATCGCCTGTTGCTGGCCCTCAAGAAAATGAGAAAGTTGACAAGATTTATGAACCTCTTGGAATCAACATCCAACAACTTCCCAGAGACAGTTCAGCCACCTCCACGGACAAACCCTACGGGCCCAATGAGTTCCATGTCGACACTGTGGAAGGTGTCAACAATGTTGAGGAGCACCAATTCCTCATTGGTATGTCTCCAGTGCGCAATGGACAAGGAGGCAATGGTGAGATAGACACCCTTGCAGAGCTAGAGAATTCGCCCGAAGATATTTGCTTCTCGCTGCATCTGGGCGAGCGGGAACCGAAGAGACTCCGCTCCGATTCGTCGTCACTGGACATAGACTTGCAGAAATGAAGCTTACTGCTATTCCATCACCCAACTTTGTATGACCTAGTGATGGCAGTTCCAATCGGTGACCTCAATGGAAATAAGCTATCTTCTGAACCTTTTTTGTGCCAGTTAAGGTTACAAATCTTTTGTCAGGGTGGTTACTCCTGCAGTCTTTTCTTTCACACTAGTTTTATGAGACGTGGGTAATTGAATTAGATCAAAGTGACCCTATTCCTGGCACATGTGTAATCTTGCCATTTATTGTACGCTGTGTAGAATCAGTAAAGCAATGTAGAATCACCTATGCACGTATAAATTACTATCTCCATTTTAAAATATAAGGTATATAAGTTTTTTACGCCGTCTTAACTTAGAATGTTGACAATTAGTTACTTTCACTTTTTACCATCAACTATTAAGTGCTTCCAAATACCAATCTAACTATAACTATATGACATGTATAGCACCAAACTAAATGTTTTTTGTTTAGTTATTAGTCAAAAATTATAAACATTGACTTCTCTAGAAATATAGTTTTATACATATTTTAGAACGGAGGTAGTAACAAAGCTGATAGAGAGGTCACCTGATGCAGAGAGATTTGTCAAGGCTCAAGAGAGAGCAGCTTGCTCAGTCAGATTTGCAATGCTATTTATGCCAATGCGAGTCTGACCAGCAAAATTAGTTTAAAACCCATTCTTATTTTTCCCCATGAAAATGACAGTACAATAACACAGGATTGGAACAATGCTGTTATGTGGACTGTCACTGATGGCACACTTCTGATGATATTATTTTGCCTCAGACAGTTTATGGTTGTTCTAAACTCGAGTGTTGTTTGCACTTGAGTTTTGCATCAATGGAACTGGCTACTGGAATTGCACTGGACATTGTAGTACTACTTGGTTTGTACCAAACTACAGGAATATCTGAATATGCCCAGATGGCCACACTACATTCACTGATACGCGTGCTGCTTGAATATTGAGTTCAAATAAATCAACCTATTGACAAATTTGAATGTGTTATCTCAATCCCTGCGGTTTGGAACCCTATTTCGCTATTTGCAACTTAAATAAGGAAAATCCTGTAGCATGTCATCTGACAGTGTTTGGTTGATTCTATCACTTTAGATTCACTCAGACTTGGATTGTTTCTTCGATGACTGGGGAAGGTTATAAATAATCAGCCCCATCAGCAATACCACAGCCCCAACGATGAAAGACGAGCTTAACTTCGCGGCTTGAGGGATGTAGGGCAACGGAAGTGAAAGGATGTAGATTGACATTGGCACTGCAATAGAAACAGGCAGCATCAGCACCGTCATGTAGATACTCCTCCATCTTGGTCACATCTGACCAAACATTTAGATGCAACAACAGGAGGGGTAGCAGAAGTAGGGGGAAAGGAACACCTGCTGAAGTAGCAGTAAGTGAAGCAAACAGCGCAGAAGACATTTTCACCAGGTTGAGCAATGCGATATTGAAAGCCATATTCACCAATATAAATAGCAACGGCAGAAATGGAGCTCCCCCACAATCTACAAAAAAAATGGCACGAATGAGAAATGGGTCCATGCATGACAAGCCCCGGGAGAGCGTTGTACAATCACTTCAGCAGATTTGCGTACATAAGTACATTAGGATGTGCACAAATAAATTTACGGGCAAGGAGCATTACCAATCAGACTTTCATCAACATTTAGGAAGCACTCAGCGCCACCATTTAGATAAGCAGGAAGCTCAGCAAACTTTATTCCCCTCAAATTAGAAAGAATTGGGAAAAGAAGAAAGACAAAAAGAGCCTGCAGATAAGACATATTCCACAGAAGGACTGTATGAATTCAGGTTATGTATGGTCATGATTCAAAGGAGAACAAAAGGAAATAACAACTGCGACGGAGAGAGTTGCATTGTGTTAGATCTCATAAATCACCTGAAATCCAGATCCAAACGAATTAACCACAAAAATGTCTGGCCGCCTCCCCTGCACAGACAAATAGACATGAGATTATAGAACCTAATTGCTCAGTTTCTAGCCAATAGTGAAATTACTGTCAGTCACACAGTGACATAGATTGGAAAGTGGGAGTGGGAACCTTAAGACGCTTTGCACCATCAATGAAAACAGATTCCTGCAACAGAGTTTATGTATTTCAGAGAAGTGCGAGAAAACAATGTAATATGATAAGTACGAGACCATGTAAAGAATTATACTTTCAGAATTGATGCGCCGGCTTGAAATGCTGATGAAGCAACCATCAATGCTGGCCAAATAAACTTGACTTCAGATAGGAATTGGCCCTCATTCGCTCCACTAAAAAACACAGTTTCAAGGTGACCAATTGATCTTAATAATTTAATAATTTTGCAGTAGCTACTTTGTGTAAGGAATCAACTTAAGAACAATTTTTGCTAAAAAGTGTTATTGCCTGGTGAAAGACGAGTGAGATTGTAGAGATATGCAAACAAATATGTTGTATCACAATTCACAAGTAGCACAAAAGAAAATATATCATTTTCTAAAATGACATACCTTGCAACAGCAAGCATCACACCAGAAGCAACAAGGAAACAACCAATGATTTGTCTCATCGAGTACGTTCTCCCCAAAAGTAGGGCAGAGAAGATAAGCTGCCAAACCAGGAATGACTGCAGCACACATACAGATGAATATTACTGAGAAACAGAGTCTAACAATAGGACCAGCACATGTAGCAGAGACTTTGACAGAGATGAAGAACTGGTTATAAGTACCTGCGACAGTATAGGAATAGCAGGCCCAGGAAGCATAGCTGCAAATTTCAGAGACAACAACCAATTAGCACAAACAAACAAGAGCTTTCAACCACACCGAAGCTCTGGAGTTCTACAAGACGGCCGTTTGAATTGTAATTGTTAATGTTTGTAATACCAAGAGTGACCACTGACAGCTGCTTAGGGATTGACAAGAACATTACCTCCTGCAGACATGCCGGCAGCAACCCCGACGGCCTCCAGCATGCCGATGGCCGCGAACCGGCGCTTCGGCAGCGCCATCATATCCCTGGTCACCACCCCCGCGCGGTACCTCGCGTACAGTATCGAGAAGTACACGGCGACGTACCTGACATGTCCAAACCACACAGCACATATTAGAGAAAAAAAGCACGGCTTGCGAATTCCGTCGAACACCTCGCGACCTTACCCGAAGGTGGTGAGCTGGGCGAGGAAGAAGGGGTACTGCTTGAGGGGCACGAGCGCAAGCTTGTACAGCACGCGGTTGGCGATGGCGAGCGCCACCACGGCCGCCGAAGCGGCGGCGATCGCCGGCGAGGAGCTCATTGCCGCGGGGCGAGGTGAAGGCTAGTCCAGGACAGTCGACGCAGGGCTGGGCTTCTTCAGGAGCACGCCCATGCCAGTAACCTAGAAGGCGGAATCGGGAACAGAATACCGCGGCGGACGGCGGTGGCGGGCGGCGCGTGGGTTGCTTTCTTGCCGGGGGAGGGCGGGGCTCCCCATGGTTTATGGTTTTTTTGGTTTAGCCCCTAGACTTTGAACTAATTGAACTAGGGGTACATGTGAGAATTTCCTTCAGATGGAAGAAGAAGAAAAACTTTTATAAAGACCCTTTGCAGAATTGTATTTGTAATTCAACCCTTTGACCTCGAAACCTTGGAGTATTGGTCTGCGTGTTCTGGCTCCTACAGAATTTGACCAACTGAGCTGGCATTCTGATTTCAGGCAATACCAAAATTATGAGAAAATTTCAGTTGGTTTATAATTATTTGAGTAAGTTCATTCTGACAGATAAAAGAAGGGTTAAGAACTTGATGATTTTGTGGTTAGTGATGTGATCAAATGAACATTTTTTCCGTGGGTAACAAACATTTGCAAAACACAATATTTTAAAAATATTAGTATATCTCTACTATCTTAAAACCACCCTTCCCACACTTACGTACTAAAAAATTTGTCAAAAACGAAAAGAACTATATTTTCTAAAATAATAGAATGACACAATTTAATACCTTTGTAAAAACATGAGGTGATTAGGATAAAAACATAATTTCCCTGAAACTTTCTCCGTATAAAATTTAGATTTTTGTCACACTGTACGGGCTGGTGAAGTTAAAATACAAAATAGGTATTTTATTTTTTTGTTGGTTATATCATGTGCCCCATCTTATAACCTATAGGAAAAACAGCCAATCATGATTACGCTTTATTTGACATAACTGTAAATCAAAGATTATTTCTTTAAAGCTTGTTAAACTTAAAGTGATGAATTAATGATATTTAGTTAAACTATTAAAATTTTATTTTCAACTAAAACAAATTTAAATAATTTTATTTTATTACAGAAGCTTTAGACGCGTGACCTCAATGGTTGCTTTGTCTATCCCAATTCCCAAATACACAACTTGCAAACTGAATTTATTGAGGAAAAAAACTCCAACGTGCACGCAATCCAGCCCCATGCTCTCATGGGCCCACACTAACGATCGCTGACATATGGGGCACGCGGAACCAGCCGCAATACGGGCCCACATGTAGGTGACGTCGTCGGGCACTCTCCGAAACGGCTCGTTCACCCGCCGGATCCGCACCCCGAATATTCCCCAGAGAAATCGTCTTCTCCCACACCTCCGACCACCGCCCATTTCGCCGAACCTGATTCGTACGCTAGATTTCTCTCTCTGTGAGTGATTGTAGATCGCCTTCATGGAGGCCTTGCCGGCGGTGGCGGTGGTGGCGGCGGGGACGGCG
>KE372098.1:646663-663418 GCA_000418225.1 Zizania latifolia | reverse complement strand
ACCTAGCTTGTACCAAGCCCTGCTGGGGGCGTGTAGATGCTTCTCTACCTGCAGGGCGGTGAGCTCCTTGGGGGTCTTGGAGGCAATGGATTCCACATCGCCCTGCAGGGCAGATGTTAATGCCAATATGTCATGTCTCCAGAGTTCAGAACCAATACCCCGCATCCAAGAAGAACATGTAGTACTACTAATCAAGGAGGCATGAGAGTTTGGGAGAGGAAGGCCACCTGGAAGACGAGGAAATTGCGAGCCTTGACGAGGATGCCTAGGGATCTGAGCTTGGCGTTGTAGTCGTCCCAGGTGACGAGCCGGCCGTCGATGCGGTACTCGCTGCCGCCGGCGCCGGTGATTGTACGGGTGAAGTGGAGCTCATCCCCGTTGCCAGGGAGGCGGTAGACCAGGCGGACGGAGGCCCTCCGGCCCTTGGCCTCCTTGTCGCGGTCGTCGAGGGCGTAGATGAGGTCCTTGAGCTGCGCGCCTCGGAGGTGAGCGGAGCGGACGCCGAGCACAAAGCTTATGGCGTCCATGAGGTTGGACTTGCCGGCACCGTTGGGGCCGATGATGGCCGTGAAGTCGAAGAAGGGCCCAATTGTCTGCGTCCCTTTGTACGACTTGAAGTTCTCTACCTCCAGCCGATGGATGCGGCCGCCGCCGCCTTTGTCCGTCGCCATCGATCCCCTTCTCCTAGTTCCTCTTCCAAGCTCTGAACTGAACTAGGGTTTCCGGCCAAGACGACATTCGAAATGGATGAGACAGAGCGGAGCAAGACGACGGGTGCTCGCTGATGCTATTTGGGCCGCTTGTGCTCTCGTTTTGTTCCGGCCCAGAGTTTGGCCGTTCCGGGCCGGGCCGGTCCGGACGGAAAATAATTATATGGCATCGGTGCTATATAAGCTATACGGCATCCCACCTAAACTTTAAATAAATCTTATATTTTTTATTATATTTTTATCTAAACTTATTTTATATTTTTACGTCACAACACCACAGTCTAAACAAAAAATTAACATTTGATAGAAATATTTATTAGATTATTAATTTAGAGTGATAGATAAATATCGCTGATTTGATCTTGGACAGGTGGTGCCGGCCACGCTGATTCACTTTCGTTTTCTCTCTTGCTATTTCTATACACTCGGTTTGATGTGTTGTTGTTTTTTCTATATATTTATACATAATATTATCATCTTTTTAAGATTTGTGTATGTTAAGGTGGGATGCCTAACAAATATTTATATCCAATGTTAATTTTTTTGTTTAGACTGTGGTGTCGTTACATAAAAATATAAAGTAATTTCAGATAAAAATATGATAAAAAATATAATATTTGTTCAAAGTTTAGGTGGGATGCCATATAGTTTATATGGCACCGGTGCCATATAATTTTTTTCTGGTCCGGACACGGCCCGTTCCGGAGCGGACCGACATGTTCAAAGTTTAGGTGGGATGCCATATAGCTTATATGGCACCGGTGCCATATAATTTTTTTCTGGTCCGGACACGGCCCGTTCTGGAGCAGGCCGACACGGCACGGCATGATATGGCCGGCCCGAGCTAGTACCAGCATGTCAGGTGTCGGCGTCTGGGCATTCCCACAGCTATTTTTAAAATAAAATAAGTGGTGGAGCCGGAAAAATTTCAAAAAAATGAAGAAATTAAACAAATATGAAAATTTTTGCTATAAATAGGGTAGACACCCCACAGCCTTCCTCACCCAAATCTTGTGCTCACTTTGTGAAATCTAGTGCTCTTTTGCTCATTGTGATTTTGTGTTGTGTGGGTTAGAATTTTTGCTTTTGATAAATTTTGTCAAAAAAAAATCAGGGAAGCACTTCACTCAAGATTGAAGGTAAGAAATAGATGGTGTGTTTTCTATTAGTCACTTTTTGTTATTGTATGAATATTTTTTTGAAATTACATGCACATAATTTAAATATTGCATTATGGATTTAAACTACTCGTCGTTCTAGCTGAGCGACTTCGACCCGAACTTTAGCCCCATGTCATACCCAAATATCGGGCTAGATCTCACTGGATTGACACCGACACCAAAGATAGGAGGGTCTAAAGATGGTGGCATCAGAAACTATGAGTGGGGTACATCGACAAACACCGGCTCAAAGAGATCAAAAACTTCCGGTCAAGAACTTATCGAGAATAACGCTAATGGAAGAGGGTAAGGTTTGCAAAATATAGAATTTGCAAAAATAATTTAACTGCAAAATCTTCTTTACACAAGCCTTCGCATGCCTCTTTAAGTGCTATGTTCCTCCAGAAGATTTTGCAGTTAACTTATTTTTGTATTTTCCTGTGGCTGACCGGCCATGCTAAAAGATGAGTTTTTCCTTAGTGAAAACTGGATCTCAGTGTCTGTGTCCTAGCCGCAGCTCTTCCTGCAAATTACTTTTTTCCATTGAAACGATGGATCTTCTGGGCGGTTGATTAGTCGTTTAGTACTTTAGTATGATTTAGTTCGTTCCAGTTCGTGGTTAAGTTGGTAGGATCTGACTAGTTTCTGGCTTATGGAGTGACTTATGAAGGTGCTTGATGGTTCGTAGCTTTGCTCGCATCCGGGAGCTTGATGAATCTTGCATTATTGTTGTCTAGCTAGTGGTTTCAGAAATTAGTTGTAAATTTATGTCGAGCTAGTGCACATTAATTTGCTTTCAGAAACGTAATTAGAGCTGCCCTGCTTAGCTATATTGCTATCTTGTTCCTGTTCTGAACTTCTAATATCTCTTCGTAAATTCACCTCACAGTTTTACTTTGATACAAGTGGCTATGTTTTTAGATGTAGTACTTCCCTCCCAGTAGGGCACCTATTCTAGTACTATTCTCGCTTAAATACGCTTAACTTTAGAGTTCTAATAGAATCCGGTGCTAAGATGCTCACACTTTATTCTTCTTGTTGGAAACCCAATACATATAATTAATTGGTGCATTCTTGTTTCTTACAAGTTCTAGTAATCCATTTTCTCATGTCTTCATCTATCATTCAACATACGGCTTGCTGAGTCCTCTCTTAAGAATTATATAATCTGGATCAACAGGATGATACATTAACAGATTATAGATTTATGCACACTTATCATTTTATACCTAATCATAGGTTAACTCAACTTGATTGTGGGTAACCTAAAAGGGCTCTCATATACCATGTTCTCTTGTTAGCTATAAATATTATTTAGGGCTCCTTTGGTTTAAAGGAATTTTAGAGGAATAATGTAGGATTCAAATTCCTATAGGAATTGGTACTATTCACTCATTTGGAATGAAGGATTGGTGGATAGGAAAAGTAAAGGAAATTTTCCTTTTCCTTAGTTTCATAGGAAAAACATAGGAATTTAAACATCCACTCCAACCTCTTTTTTTCTTTCCTTTGCTAAGTCCAAAGCAAATCAATGCATAAAACTTCAAATGAGAAAACATAAGTAGCTTTATTATGAATGTTTAGAAAAATAAGTAGCTTTAATATGAATGTTTAGAAAAAAAAATCCTGTGTTCCAAACAACACATTTCTAATTTTTCCTATATTTTCAAATCCTCTGTTTTCTACATACATTCCTATCATATTCCTACGTTTTTTCTATTCCTGTATTTTTGGATTCCTGCGTTCCAAAGAAGCCCTTACACTGGTTTTAGGCATAAAGAATAACCGGGTATTCTTTTGGCTATAGCATATGGCTGTCCAGGTGCAAAATCCTCTACTATAGCATATTCAGTTGGTTATATGGTCTGGTGGGTTCATGTGCACATCTTGTGATGTTAATGAGTAATGTTAACTAGTCATAAATTTATAAAGATGTGATCTACTGATTATTTATTACCGTGCTAATAAGTAATGCACGTATTTTAATTTTTAGTTCATTTTATATTTTTATCGTACTTTTTCATTATATTTCGTTGTGTGCATTGGTAGAGTATTTTAGTCTACTTTGAGATGTATGGTCCCGACGTCTTCAGCAGGTTTGCAGCAGTATCATCTGACTTCTGAACAGATCTCTACATTTATGCCTGAGCTAAAATACCTGTGATTCTTCTGATATGACGGTCAGCTGGTGCGGTTTCTTGGTGGGGTTCCTCTCCCAGATGACTCAGCTGTATTATTGAAGCCAGAATCCAGAAGTTTAGAGCTGTACTAAAATTATTCGAAAATAAAATCTCCTGTAGACTTGTCTATTTAGAACGTAACCTCTTGCTAATTGACTGAGCAAGAGGTTTGGTTCTGCTATTTCTCATGCATGAATTGTTTCATATGATTCAATGCTTGTAATTATTCTGATATCATCTTGCCCAGCACCGCCTCACTCGATGCCATCTCGCTCGACATCAGACGACTGACCCTGTCCTGCGCCGACTCGAGCCCACCCAAGCGGGGTCAGCATGAAAACGGATCTAGGACAGTGGTACAAAAATAAAGCGAGATCTGCGGGGGAAGAAAGCGAGTTCGGGAGAAAAAAAGAGGCCATAAGGTTTTTTTAGCTAGGTTTGGTTAGCTCAAAAAAAATTCTAGATCTAGAGCTATACTAAATAGGATCTTAATGAGCTATACCAAACATGATTTTAATATCTAGATTTTGCTCCTATCAATTTAACAAAATATATCAATTAAGAAAAGAAAAGTTGTATGAAGTATATATCATGCAATAGGGAGTTAATATGTACCGTAAAATATCCATTATATATACACTACTTTTGCCTCTGTTTTTCTTACTTTTAAGGAACATAAAAAAATGAGAGGTCTTTGTTTACCTATCAGACAATAAACTGTCCAAATCCGTCCTGTCTATTTTAAACACATGCCAGCTAGATATTTCCATAATTCACCAAGCCAAAATTATGATTTTTGGCTTCACAAATTTATTTACAATGTGTACAAAACAATTTGGTTTGTAGCTAAAGTGGTTAGCACAAGAGGTTCTGATCAGAGAGCTAATAAGAGACATTTTAGACCTAAAAATATAAAAATAATAGCAATGGTGAGTTGTGAAATCTCCACTTTCTCAATGCCCCTATTTTCCTTGTAGAAAGACTTTAGGCCACTAGAACATCAGAAGTATCACTTTTGACTTTTGAGAAATAAAAAAGGCATTGCTATACAGGCATATACAGCTAGCTATTCTATGACCTTTTCCTTTTCAGACTTTGAACACCAGAGGAGGGGTAAGGGGTCGGAAGTCTGAAGTCAGCAACAACTTTACTATTTCATGTTCCATTCTATAATGATAATTATCACATTATCGAAAAAAGTTATATAACAACCACCTAATGCTGCATATTTCTTTTTCAGAGATATTTGTTTTTGTTTGAGTGGAGATGTCATTTTTTTTGCATCACAGATGGTGCGGTTCCACTTATAGACATTATCAGTCACTAAAATAAAAGGCAAGTTTTTCTTTTGGCAGTGAACAGATCATCATGCGGCCATGTTGGCCTCACCCCAGTGATGTGCTCACAGTCTCACACGTCGGAAAGAGAATATTTGATAGTTTATAATTTTAAAAATTAGTTTCGATTATTTGTTATTCGTGTCTATAGCTACCACGAATTATTCATATGAGTTATAAATAATTACATAAATGAAATTTTAAGTACTCCGTTCACGAATGATATATGTATAAGGGTGTGGCACTGAGACTAAGAAACCATAATTTCTATCATCGATCGGTGCAAAAACATAGACATATCGTTTCGTTTTCTCATTATAGTTCATGATTGCTTGTTTTCCTATAAAAACTAGTTTAGGAATAATGATATATCGGAGAGTTACGTGAAACCTAAATAATCATGCATATTTTAACAAGTTGATTGAGTAATACATAGTTAAATTTTAAAAAAAAATCGTTATACACAAATCAAAACTGGACAGAGAGGACTAACAAATTATCAAATTTTCATATGATCTGGCCTCACGTGTCATGATTGTGAATCACGGCCAGACTAGCCCCAGCCCTCGCGATTGCGTTTATAGCACCCCCACCCTTCATCCCACCCCGCTCCGCCGAACACCAGCACCGCGACCACGAGACAGCCCGAGCCCGAACACGTACGCCGCCGCCGCGCGCCGCACCACCTCACCGGCGAAGGTTAGGGTTGCCGGTTTTTTTTTCCCCTCTGATGCATTTCTACGCGCTCCTTTCTCCTGTTTGGGTGGTATTTTGCGATTTTTTGGAGATTTTTTTTCGGGGGTTGTTGTGGTATGGGCGGCTGTGGCTAGGGTAGATCTGGTGGCCTTGGTGGTGTTGGGTGATTTGGTTTGGCTTCGATTTGCGAGATCTGCTATCCTGGGCACGCGCGTGGGGGCGGATCCGCTGATTTGGAGATCCCCTTTCGTTTTGAAATGGGGAATTCTTTTGGATTGTCATCTTTGCGTTGAGCAATCGTGTGTTGGTCGGTAGAAACATTAATCGAATTTTGTGGATGTACGTTCGTGATATAGTTGATTTAGCTACGCGTGATCCTGCGATTAGATCTAGGTTCATCTGTTAATAGTGTGGGATCTATCTAGGCTCTAGGCAGTGAAATGGTAGGCGGTTATTCTGTTCGTGGTGATATTCGATCTGGATTAGAGGGTTGACGGGTCCTGCTTTATAGAAAATCAATGTTATTGCCTCGTGGTAGATTGATGCGATGTTTAATTCTGGTTTAACATGATTTATTGATCTGCAATGTTTTCTTGTATCACTCATATTGAAAGGCATGTATTGTGTGTGTTAATTCTTTTCTTTTTGTATAGAACATTTTTTTACTGATTACGCATCCAGTATTTGAGATTCTGAAAACAGATTGTGAAGGAATGATATTGGCTTGCTAATTTGTTACATAAGTTATTAGATTAATTGCAGGCCTTTTGAAGTATTTTGTACTTTGCAGTACAGATTCTATGGAATTTGTAGGATTCAGTACAATTCTTCAGAAATTATTGTTTAATCATTTGCTTCTAAAACAAACAAATGTAAATGAGCTGAATGGCAATGTGTTGATCTCATCTGTAAAATAATACCTTCTTGATATGTTACATGGCTGTGCTGATAAATTTGTGATGCTTATCAGTATTGTTTCTGGATTCAGTAAATTCCTTCATCGATCAAAATGTCGCGGGAGGAGAATGTCTACATGGCCAAGCTGGCAGAACAGGCGGAAAGGTATGAGGAGATGGTTGAGTACATGGAGAAAGTGGTTAAGACTGTAGATGTGGAAGAGCTCACTGTTGAGGAGCGCAATCTGTTGTCTGTTGCGTACAAGAATGTGATTGGGGCACGCCGTGCCTCGTGGCGTATTGTCTCTTCCATTGAACAGAAGGAAGAGGGTCGTGGCAATGAGGAACATGTTACTCTGATCAAGGAGTACCGTGGCAAGATTGAGGCTGAGTTGAGCAAGATTTGTGACGGTATCCTGAAGCTGCTTGACTCACACCTTGTGCCCTCATCTACTGCTGCAGAGTCGAAGGTGTTTTACCTCAAGATGAAGGGCGATTACCACAGGTTGGAAGGATGCAGCATTTATCATAAACACTGAATCCCTAGTTTGCACCCGCCTATTCTAATTTGGTTAGTTTATAATTTGCAGGTACCTTGCAGAATTTAAAACTGGTGCTGAGAGAAAGGAAGCTGCTGAGAGCACAATGGTGGCTTACAAGGCTGCTCAGGTAGGCTAATTTATTTTATTGCTGAGATTAACTATATGCTATACAATTGATTTCACTTCTGATTTTATTAGTATATAAATTAGCAAATATATTAACACATCACGTCTGATAATGAATGCTTTTTTATTGTTTTCTACTAGACTGGAAACTGTTTTCTGAAAATTGTCTGCCCTACAATGTTTTATGTAGGATATTGCTCTGGCAGAACTTGCTCCCACCCATCCCATAAGGCTTGGACTGGCTCTTAACTTCTCTGTGTTCTACTATGAGATCCTCAACTCTCCAGACAAAGCTTGCAATCTTGCTAAGCAGGTTGATGATCATTAGCTTCTCTGTTCAATATTGCAATGCACCTTTACTGCTAGATTCCTTACTTCATGATTTTATCATTATTATGAGGTTTCTGTGCTTTAGGTTTAGGTTATTTTATGAATTTGAATTCATACTAAATGAGTGCATTTGTTGGTCTATGAACTCTATAATTTCCTTAACTTTTATATCATTCTACTGCTTGTTAATTAAATTACTATGAGTTCCCTTTGTACAATAATCCTTATTAGAGCTTGTTCGTAGGTGTTCGTAGTGGTAATCGCTTTTATGGATCCTAACTTTCCGATGTATTTCCATTAACTTAAAAAAGGAAAACAGGATAAATATACAGGGTTTGGAAATCTGAACCAACTTAAAAATCCCTGGTCTTATGTCTCTGTCTCCCTGTGTGTATGTGCTTTGTGGACCCTAACTTTTCCCTTTTGGGGGGGATCTTGTGACTGATGAACCATTCACAACAGGCGTTTGACGAAGCTATCTCTGAGTTAGACACCCTTGGAGAGGAGTCTTACAAGGATAGCACATTGATCATGCAGCTCCTGAGGGACAACTTGACCCTATGGACCTCTGACCTCACGGTACCGCATAACTCACCACTAGCTGCCCCTCAGAATTGAAAAACCTAATCTGTCAGCTATTACTAATCATCTCAAAATGGCTTTGTGGCAGGAGGACGGTGCTGACGAGGTCAAAGAAGCCAAAGGTGACGCCGGCGAGGGCCAGTAACTGGGGAAGATCAATCGATGGGTCCGCATGTTATTGGACCCCATTGATTTATATGCCTTCTGCTGTCGGAAGGCCAAGCATCATTTGCATTTCACCGTGATGGATGGATTCTTCTTCTGTTCTAGCTGTTTTTTCTTCCCATCCTCTCTCCTTTGCTTTACTAGGCTGCTAGCGGTCGAATTAGTTCAATTGCTTTGCATTTGCTGCTAGTTGGCACCAGGTCCATGCGGACCGATTGTTCTCCTGGACGTGACTCGTGTGTTGTCTCCAGCTAGTGTTTCATTAAGCAATATTTAAGTTGTCGTTCACCTCGATGCTGCGTTGAGTTGTCTCCTCCATAATATACCGGTGGATTCACTGGATTGCAATGCTGTAGCTATTGCGAAAAGGCTGAATTTGTTTCCTTTTGCAAATTTTCATCGTTGGCTCCAAAATATGGTTCGATGCAAAAAAAATTCAACTGACGCTTGTCCGCCTGGAGCAGATCAAATCTTTTTTTGCAAAATTTTTCTTTCTCTGATGCAAATTTTTTTGCAAAAAAAATATAGAAAATATAAAATAATTCTGGAATATTGAAAAAGGAACACGAAGAACAATTTAGTTCAAACGAAACAATTAGTAGTAAGTTTGATTTATAGTTAGAAGTTGTTTAGAACCTTAGATATCATGAGTTTAAAGGTTTCATTGGTTCCTAACTCTATTCAATATCATTCAAAATAATAAAGAACTGAACTCAACCGTCTTGATTTAAAATTTTATCGTCACTTGCTGACATCAAAAGGTAAATATGGTTAAATATATGGAGTTTTCTGAAATTAAACATGGACATGGTGTGGTTTTGTGGAGGCAGGCCCCAAATCACTTGCATAATGCAATGGCATATCAGCATGAAGAAATTAAGCGCACATAGTTGATGAATCATCAGAGAATCAGTATCCTAAAAAAAACTTCCCCTAGATAAATGTCCTTGAACCTGATTGGTTGATCATCAGTTCGTCGTACAAGTCAACTCAAATAATTGATGTTCAACAGAACAGCTAAGTTTGACCAGCAAACGAAGGATACATGTTTGAATCGAGGATTGATGGAGCGCCAATCAGAGCATGCCATTATAATCTTTTGTTGGCATCAAACGAAAATGAAACTATTGTATTCTACTTCTTTTCCTGTTATTATATTAGAGATCCCTTGGACATTACATCAATAATCATGAATTCACCAAACAAGTAACTGTAGGGAGAGGCTGCTGTTAAAAAAAGAACACATCCCTAGCCAATAATTAAAGGCCATCCTGTTAGATGAAACACAAAATGAGAGTAAGTTAAATCACAAAACTGAGTATGCCATGCGCCTATGACAATTAAGAACCAGTTCTGAGAAAAAAGTAGGCAAATTATTGAGTGCATGCGTGTGAAGAGCAAATTAGGATCAGTAATCCATTTCAAAGCAAGCTCAAAAAAGAATTCAATTACCACTATTAACTGAGCATTCATGTCATGCAGAATGTATGCAGGTAAATTGGTAACTTAGTGTCGACAGAATATATGACGGATAATAAAAAGGGGTAGTTCGCCTACCGCAGTTGAAATAGTACATACAGATTATACAGGTTCAGTCTCTTTAGAGAGAGTAAAAACCCTATGTCATGTTCTTGTGTCAATATGTGTAGCCGGCGATGTCTCAAGCAGGCTAGGAGATCATATTACAAGAGCTTGATGGCTTAATCCTTACTGTGAGATTGTAATCAATGTGGTATGTGATGTGTAATTAGATGTGTCTCAATGGGATCTAATGCCTTTGGGACCACCCTAACTTCACCTTATATATACGAGAGTAAATGTTACATGAGCTGAATCGATTAAAGTATCCCAACTTACCTACCGTATGAGATCTAGTAATCTAGAGGATTCTATTTCTTACCAAATCTACAAACAACTGTCTTGTGGACAAACCGTGATCCATGAAGGAATACAAGACAGAGACCTATACATGAAAAATACTTGTCATGTATACCCAGGTTCCATTCCCAAGACACTTAGCATTCATGGCATGCAGAATGCAAACAGGTAGCCGGCAAATAATTTATGGTTAACATTGCCACTAGTAACTAAGCATTCATGTCATGCAGAATGTACACATAGAGTGAGCTGGGATCCATTTCACGGCAAGCAATAAAAATTTCAACATCAAGGCATAAGATTCTATGGAAAGGGAACAATCTAATAAAAGAAGTAAACATAGCAGAGCAACGAAGTAAAAAAAATAGAGACAAAAGCATAACTATTCTATACAGATTACACTTCCTTTAAATACAAAATTCCTGAATAATGACCCATGTGTGAAATATATGCTACAGGGAATGGACTTGTGAAACACTTCTGAGAATTTTGATAAGCTTATAAGACATTCACAGTAGAAGTGTTAAAAGAACATTTTCCACAGAAGATTCTGAAATTACAGTGTGCCGACTCTATGAAGCGGTATCATCAAATACATGTACCTTTAATATTCTCTTTTCTAAACTATGTTTTTAGATTGAAATAGTTTCCATATTTGTTCTATACTTGGATGGATATGCAATTACCATGTGTAAAAAAATGCAGCAACTCACTTCTGCTTTCAACTTAATGAGGTAACCGTGCAGTTGTGCCCTGGTTCTTATGTCCTGAAAGATCATGTTACATGTCTGACAGCAGACAGGCAACTCATGTAATCTTGCATCCCATGCCAGTATTGCCAATTCCAGCATCAACGACGCTCTGACACCCGCTGTGTATGAACACTTTATACAACAAACAAGAAAGGATGGACTACCAATAATCATTGCACGAACACTGGCCTCCCTTGAAATGATGGAATCGGGTTCTGTCTCTAACAATCACTACTCGATTATAAACACAAGAAAATACCTTGGTGAAATTGTGGCAATCTACACAAACACGAAGATTCTTTGCCAGCCTTATTGGTCTATTATGTGGTGTCATAAGTAGAGCAAAAGCAATTGCTAACTTTTCACTGTGATAGGTGAGGGAACATTCCTTCCCTTCTGAATCCAAATCATGCAACTCTGATGACACATTTGGAACATAACCAGCTATTCTAAGATGTTTAGTTATCTCATCAAGCTTTTCATAAATATCACCCTTTCTTGGATGTGAATCATCATCTGCAATAAACTCATGGATCTCGCCATTAAGCTCTACAGTCGTGCAGCCAGGAGTAGTTTGGATCCCTTTCTCCTTCATCAACTTCCTGACCTCTGCTACCATTTTCCAATCCTCAACGGCTGCATAAGTATTCAGCAAAAGAACATAATCCCCAGCTTGTTGTGCTTTCAGTTCAATTAGATGGTTAATTACACACTCTCCAAGATCAACATGGCCATGGATTCTGCATGCACCGAGAAGGGTTCGCCAAATAGTTGCATCTGGTGTAACCCTCATCTCTTTTACCACAAGCTCATATGCCTGATCAAGCAAGCCAGCACGGCCCATTAGGTCAACCATGCATCCATAGTGATGGACATTGGGCATCAACTGATATTCGTAGCGCATGATATCAAAAAACCTGAAACCCTCATCAACCAACCCGCTATGACTACAAGCTGAAAGCACACCAGTAAATGTCTGTTCATCAGGAGCAACGCCTGATCTACTCATCTCTTCAAATGCTGATATAGCATCCTTCCCGAAACCATTTGCTGCCAACCCTGAGATCATCGCACTCCATGTGACCACACTCTTCTTAGGAGTCTCAGAAAACACCCTGTATGCCTCCTCCACACACCCACACCTTGTGTACATCATGATCAACGAGTTACGTACCTTCAACTCACCCCCATAGCCATGGTCCTTGGCGTACTCCCACACCTTCTCCCCGAAATCGAGTGCGCCCTGGCTTGTGCATGCTTGAAAGAGTAAAATGCAGGTGACATCATCTGGTTCTGCCCCATTCTCCCCATCCCTCATCTCATCGAAAAGCTTCAGTGCATCCTTCGTCCGTCGGTTCCTCATATAACAAGTAATCAGAACGTTCCATGCAACCGCATCCTTGACCGGCATTTCATCAAACATCTTGCGTGCGTCGTCTGCGTCACCGCTGGCAGAGTAAGAACTCACCAGCGAGGTGGCCAGGAGCACGTCCCGGACGTACCCCTCCGTCACTACGTTAGCGTGCAGCTGGCGCGCGTGGACGAGGGTGCGGCAGTGCTTGAGCACGATGGCCAGAGAGAAGGCGTTCCCGCGTCGGCCGAGCGCGCGCACGCGGCTGAGGAAGCGGAGCGCGTCGGGCTCGTGGAGGGAGCGGAGGACGGAGTTGCAGCAGAAAGTGGAGGGTACGGAGTCCGGGGAGAGGTGGTGGAGCAGGACGGACAGTGCGCGGGGCGAAGGGAGGGAGGCGGCGGCGAGGGAGAGGAATGCGGAGGCGGCGGTCGGGGCGAGGCGGGGGAGGAGGCGCCCCGTGCGTAGGAGGTGCGCGTGGAGCTGGACGAAGCGCGGGACGGGGATGGGCGACGCGGAGGATAGGATCGTGGCGGCGACGGTGGAAGCGGAAGCGGCGGCCCCGGCGGCGGCGGAGGACGCCGGGGAGGGGCGGAGGGCGCGCGCGAGCTGCGATGCCATGGCGCGCGGGGTGGGCCTGAGGAAGGGGCGCTAATGTACTTTTTCGAGTTTCGGTGGCCAAACAAGTACTCGTCCGTTTGACTTATTTATAAATTAAATTTCTAAATAAAAATATAAAAATATGGTATTGATTTATTTTTATTAAATTTACAATGAAATATATTATATTTATTTGAAAATATAAATATAAATATATTTTTTAACTTCAAAGCTAGATAAATTTGATTTTTTAAAATAAAAGATAACAGAGATGTGTAGAGGTAATGTACATCCCGCAGCATCCTCATAACCAGACCTTACAAGTCGAGGTCACAATGGTTGCCAGAGTGAAGCTCTTTTATTAATCCATTTCAGCCAAGTTCAATCAAACTGCAATCATCGTACGACACCTGTTACCTGATTCAAAAACCAAATCTAACGAAAAAAAGGCTTCGTTTGCCGAGAAGCTACAGTAACGAAAAAAAGATTGGGTGCAGTCAGGATAACAAAACCGTTCGGTAACCGACATACTGCTCACGGTCGGTACTGACGTACGGACCGGTTTAATTTAAAATTGAAAAAAATTAAAAAATCCTAAAAATAGTAAGTAAATTAATATGATTTACGGTGAAATTAGTTTTTAAAAATATTGAATTATCACAAAGTTATGAACTAAGCAAATAATTCTTTGCATCCATGTCTCTTAGATTAATGTCATATGTTTGATCAAATAAAATATCATGCTTGATGAATACAAAACAAACATTCTTGCTTCACGTGTTTTATAACTAATGTCTAGAGATAAATACAACGCCGTTTATAACTAATGGAGCCAACAATGATAAGTTAGAAACACTCGAATTACCAATTAATCATGTTGTTTTGTAATTTGTATTTTATTGTAAACTTATAAAATTTGTGGTATTGTAAGTTTCCTATTTATCTCGAAAAATAATTTTCTATGATTTTATAATTTTTATTTTTCCCTAAAAAATTATCTGACCAGTATCGCTGTAACCGAGCTCGGTACCGTGGTTACCAAGCTGATAATGTGGTTACCGAGCTGGTACTGAACCAACGGTAACCGAAGTGCATACCGCGATATCCGAAGTGCCTACCGTGGTAACCGAAGTGTATACCACGGTAACCGAATTTGAAACCGTTTCGCGAACTGATTTGATTTCAGATTTTGAAATATAAAATTTGATCGAATTTTTTCGATAACCGTTCGGTTATCATGGTAACCGCTATCTCGAGCCTGAGTAGTATCCGGTTCTAAAATAGTTTTGTTAACCCTAGGTGCAGTAGCAATATAGGACGCCACCCTGCAGCCCAACTGTAGATGCGCGTCACGTGGAGAGGGAAACCATTGATGATCGTCCGTGAAGCCCCGTGGCTGTCGCCTCTGTGTTCTTTGGCTTGTTTGCTCGCTCCACATGCTCGGCTCGGCTTCATCTATTCATCCATCAATTCTTCATCTTCCCAGTCAAACGAACCCCTCTCTTTTCTCTCTCCTTCCACTTCTAAGCTTATGATTGGGGTCGAGCCTACTGTTTAGGGCTTGGGCTCCTCGCCTCCTTGCCCCGCCCAACCCCACCTTGACTCCAAGTTTCTCTGAGTTCTCTCCTCCTCTCTTATACGCTTCATTGGAGTTGACGGAAGATTCATCCATGTTGCTTGATTTATGATCTTAGTACAAAATCCATAATCTTAGCTTTTATGTGCAACAGTAGCCAAATCCAAGTCATTATCCTTTTTCAATTCTCCACGCAATCTAATAGAGTAGTTTTCATGCGCTTATGTGCTACTCCCTCCATCCCATAATATTACAACCTATAACTGAATTTAACATTACAACCTATAACTAAATTTAATATTCATAACATAATGAATTTGAACAATGATACTGTTTAGATTCGTGATACTATAAAATATTAAATTTATTAAATTTGATTGTACTCGTTTCTGACTACTACTAGTATTGTACCCGTGCTACGCACCGGTGAAAATCAAAAAACAATTATATTATTAGTTAGAAGTTGGATTCTTTAGAACTTTAATTTAGTAGTTAGAAAGATTGTTGCAGCATCAAAGAATAATTACAGGCACAAATCATACTGTCATATCCTCAAACAATCAAATAAAAACACAAGAAAAATATTTGCTTGTAGTCCAAGCCATCAGGCTACATGATTTGGCGTCTGCAGTCTGCACGGGCGACGACCTTGCGCTGGACAGGGAGCAGCGCTAGGGAGGGAGAGGGGACGACGCTGGTGATACGACAGGAGGGATCAGGAGGAGATCAATCTGTTAGAAAATCATAAACTTTAGCTTAATTCTTAGCCTATTCATGATTACCCTTTATGTGGAATAAGACATTAAACTAGCCAGAATGAAGAAACCATGAGAAAAGTGTAGTTGTTCTTCTCTGTTTGTTTGATGTAGATCTCCTAGCAATTGGTAGATGGCATCGACCCTCCGGATGCCATCTATACTGCCTTTGGACAGCCCTTCAAAGTTCCTCCAGCGAAACTAATGATCGGTATAGTTTTGAGAGTAGGACTGCCGAGCAGAAAGAAAAAGTGTGTTCTGTTTAGATCGGGTCTCCTATTTTATAGTGTACACTGTGAAAATCAGGAACTCATCCATATAGAAAGAATGCACCTTCCGATCATGACGCTCACATTAGATGGAAAGTGATTAAATCGAAAAGGAAAGATTTCAATATAAAAAAGTCATTAGAGGGAAATATATCAGCTCACTAAGAAAAGTTCTTTACATGGAAGGTCTTTAATCGGAAAGATATCCATCCACTGAGGAAAGTCTTTTAAATAGAAGGTTATTATACGGAAAGATATCGATCCACTAAGAAAGTCCTTAAAATATAAAGTTATTATACGGAAATATATACATTTTATAAAAGGAATAATCTAGATAATCTGGAAAGTCTTGACCGGTCATTATGAAAATATGTGAGAGGAAGGAGATCGATCTAATCTCCTATAATTTTGCTGAGACGCTGAAAGGAATGGCTGAGATTTAATATTTTTATTTTTAATAGAGTAAAGATAAAGGGCTGAGATTTTTCAGATGGTAGATGATTAAACATGAAGGGCTGAGATTAACAGAGGGGTGATGTGTCCACTCTCTCAACTCGTCAGTTATATAGTAGGGTAGATTAGCTGAGATTTTTATGGTTACTCTCCTCGCAAAAAGATATTGCCGTTGCTGAATTTTCTGTATTGGAGCCAAAAACTCGAAAAAAATGCCGAGAATGAGAGCCAGAAAATGTGAGGTCACCTCAAATCTGGGAAACTCCACCAGCCGGGCAGCGAGCCAGCGACAGCTCTGTCCGCTCATCCCGTGCGACCCACCTGTACCTTCGCCACGCTCCCCTCCCCGCACCGGATCCCACCCCTTCACCTCGCGGCGGCGTGCCGGCCCGGCACCCAC
>KE372098.1:625579-646653 GCA_000418225.1 Zizania latifolia | reverse complement strand
GAGGAAGGTGACGATGAGGAGAACAGAGAGCAGAAGGCTAGCGAAGAAGAGCGGGCCGGGAGTCCTGCGTGGGGCAGGCTGCTTGGCGACCGCCGATGCCACAGAAGATGGCGGTTTTCACCGTTGCATCGGTTCGAATCCAAAGGCTGATGGTAGGACGATAATTCGGATCGCTGGCGAGCCAGAGTTCAAGGATGGCATCGCACCGGACAACAAGGACGTGAGGCGGGTGCTCGATGAGGACGGAGCTCGTCAAAGGGGAGAGACGAGGACAATAGCTAGAGCCTGTAGGTGGGCACAGGGACATCGTGGGTAATACGAAATGTCCGTCGCCTACAGGTGGGCCCGTAGTCATCGCGGACGTAGAAAATGGCATGTGAAAATGAGCGCAAGAATAGTAATAGCATCTAGAGAAATACACAAATAATATCTATATTTTTGACGAATGAAAAAATAACGGTGGTACGAAAAAAATTAAGCCAAATAGCCACCTCGTGTAACCAACCACCTCTACCGCCTCCGCCCGCGGTCACACCCGGGCCCCCACGCTCCCCTCCTCGCACCGGATCCCATCCCCGCCCTTACCTCGCGTCGGCGCGACGGCACGCCGGCACGGCACCCACTCTCGCCGCCGCCGCCGACGCGCGCCGCGCCTCCGATCGATCCCCTCCCTCCCCTGGCCTCCATTCACCTTGCATGCGACGCCCCAATGCCCGCGCCGATCCGCGTGGCTAAGCTCAGGAACGAATAACCCTAGCTCTCACCGTTCCCTCCAAGATGGGTGCCCGCTGCCCCGGCTACCGACGCAGCCGCCACCACCTCGTCGGCGCCCTCGCACTCTTCGTCGCGTCCGTTCTCGTGCTCCTTCTCCTGTTGGCCCGCTTGCCGCCTCCCAGCTACGGCGTCGTCATCGACGCCGGTAGCACGGGCAGCCGGGTCCACGTCATCGCCTACCGCGCCGGGGCGGTCCGGGGGGCGCTCCCGCGGATTGACTGGGCGCGAACGGCGTTGCTGAAGGCGACCCCGGGGCTGTCGTCCTTCGCGGCCGATCCCCGCAGCGCGGGCCTGTCGGTGGCGCCTCTGCTGGAGTTTGCCCGGCGCCGCGTGCCACCGGAAAGGTGGGCGGAGACCGAGGTGCGGCTCATGGCCACGGCAGGGCTCCGGCTGCTGGACGCCGCGGTGGCTGAGGCTGTCTTGGAATCATGCAGGGTGTTGCTGCGGGAATCAGGGTTCCAGTTCCGGGACGAATGGGCCACCGTGATCACAGGCATGTACATATTGAAAGTGCGGAATTGTGCATATTGTGGAAATGAGTGGACCTGCAGTTTTTCCATGCGATTGATCAATACAATATCGGATGGAGCTCTTTTGAATTTGTTTATTTGCACGATAGTTCAATATAATTGGATAGTTTCGTTAAATTGATCATACAATCACTTAAAACTGATGTATAGGAGCTGTGGAAGGGATGTATGCATGGATTGCAGCAAATTATGCACTCGGCACACTAGGTGATGACTCACAAGATACTACTGGAATAATTGAGCTTGGTGGGGCTTCCGTTCAGGTTTATGTATCGTTTTCACATGAAGGAATTGGACTTCTTGCTATGAAGTTTCTTGGAATGTCTTACTGTTGTGCTGTTTGTGTTCAATAGGTAACTTTTGTTACAGATAAACCTTTGCCGCCAGAGTTCTCTCAGACTCTGAAGTTTGGTGACGTCACATATAATCTGTACAGTCACAGCTTTCTACATCTTGGCCAGGTGATTTGTGCAAATATTTTTTTTTGTGCATTAACTGCATCTCTGATAGATTATGATCAATATCTTAGTTTTCTGAGGCATAAATAAATTCTGTATGAGTATATTACAAGATCCTGCTCGTTCTCTGCAGAATGTAGCATATGAATCACTCCATGACTTGCTGAGCACAACTGGCCTTAAATCAAGTAAGTTGCTTTGCTACATTCTTTCGTTGCTAATGTGACTGTGCAAGGAAATATCTGCATGATTTACTGATTTAAACTTTGTTTTGCTAAGATTTTACAGGGTTGTTCATTTGGTTTGACATTGTCTCTTTTGCTTTTGTATTGTTCATGTATCTGTTCACGGGCTACCCTGCAAAACAGCTATGCTGCAATTGCTTAGTCTTTGTACTTAAAACTTGATTTTGTTATGCAGTGGCAACGCATTTAATTGCTCAAGCTAAGTACAGAGATCCTTGCACTCCAATGGGATTTTCGCCCATGGAGGGAACAGCTAGACTTCCTACTAGTGTTCTTGATTTAAAGGTTGAGTTCAGACATTATGCACATGCTGTTGGCAACTTCTCTGAGTGTAGAGCTGCAGCACTAACACTATTGCAGAAAGGAAGAGGTATCTGTCAGCTCTTACTGCATTGAACTCTCTTTTCCCTTTCCTTTAGTTACAATCATATGTTTCACCTTCAGAGGAATTTTTTTAATGTAAAAAAGTTAGTTAACTTATTGAGATAGTGTACTTTGTTGAGTAATAATCAAAAGTTTTCTATACTTCATCTTATCCTTGACAAGATGACAAAAAGCAGAAGTGTAGACTATACTGATAACTTTGTTTGGAACACAACAATTCTACTGTGATCTCTAAACACATTAGCTAAGGCCGCTTCTTCTAGATTCATAATCTGCAAATGTGAAACATTCAATGGCGTATACCTTTTGTGGCTGTTTCTCATTCTCCATTCGTTTCATAAAAGGGGCTAAGAATTTTCTCCTGTTGCAGAAGAATGTAGATACCATGAGTGCCGTATGGGAGCAGCATTTGTACCAGATCTCAATGGGAAGTTTTTAGCAACAGAGAACTTCTACCATACTTCCAAGGTTTACTTCCCCACCCTCTCTCCCTCTGGTTGGCCGTTTGGGTGTCTTAGAAATTTTAGTTTGGTATGTGTAAGGATGACGGAAAATTCCAGAGTTATACTTTTTGGATTTTCACTTTTTTGGGGGTGGGGAGGATAAATCCAAAATTCCTATAGATCAGAACCATATCGCACAACATATGGAATTCACTTTGGATGTTGTTGCTACCACTGATGGCAAGACCACACTAACATAGTGAAAAAAGAGGATAATGGTGAATTGGTGAGCAAGGAGAAAAGAGAGAGAACAGGATAGATTGCCTAGTGGATCTTGTCTTTGTATCGGCTGATATGTTGAATTCTTTAAAAATAAGGGAGAAAATTAAATGAGCGAAAACACATAGGGTTGTATCTGGGCAAGAAAAAAACTTATATTATATGGGGTGGCCAATGAACCGAAATGGCATGCTCCTGTCTTATGAAGTTTGGTTAGTCTCTTGAGATGTGTCTTTATAATGTTTCCTGTTGAGGACAGTGATAGTGTAGTTATTGCAATGTTTCTACTCTCTACTTCCTCTTTAACGTTTTATTATTTTATAGTAGATATAGTAGATTCACTGTTCCCATGGTCTGAGGATGGTGGGCTTGGACATATATTGTAACAGGAGAGGGGGCATGCAACTGTGACTTTTAGTTTTCCACTGTTCTTGTTTTAAGTGTTCCATGTTTCAAGCTTAACTTTGAATCTTTGATTACTTGGCAGTTCTTTGGGCTGCGCTCAAAGTCCTTTCTCTCTGACCTGATGCTTGCTGGGGAACAATTTTGCCATGGAGACTGGTCAAAGATTAAAAAGGAGTACTGTTCTTTCAATGAGGGGGAACTGCTTCTTTTTTGCTTCTCCTCCGCATATATTGTTGCTTTGCTGCATGATACTCTAAAAGTGCCACTGGATGATAAGAGGTGCTCCCTTTTCTGCGTTTTAATCTTTCCATTTCACAATTTGAACTTGAGGATATAAATTATTTATTCTGTTGCAGGATTGATGTTACAAATCAAATCGGCGGTGTGCCTGTAGACTGGGCATTGGGTGCTTTCATTGTGCAGAAGGCATCAAACCAGACAGAGTACTCAGATTCATCAGTTCCATATCTAAACAACTATGACTATTCTGGGTCGGTTCCACTTCTATTCATTACTGCTGTCGTTGTATTTACATTTTACAGCGTGCTCCATCCAGAAGGAGATAAGATCTCGCCTGAAGACAATATACGACACAGAGAAAGGCCGGTACATCAGAGTGAGGCGATGAGTCTTGGACGTCATCGCTGGGATCTGGTGGAGTTCCTGCGATGGGGTGCCAGTGATCGTGTTTGTAAATTTTCCTAATATATATACGGAGTATATGCTTTTTCCCCACTGCAGCCAGATGGTTCCGATGCTGCCATGCAGTCTGCAGATTTGATCTTGACTGTAAGCTGCCCTTTTGTATGTATACAACGATGTGGGTTGCTGCGGCACACATGCTAAATGCTGTACTAGCCTCTTGCTAATGTAATTGCATTTTTTTTGTCTCCAGAAAATGCCAAATGTTCTCTCGTGTTGTACTTTGTAAATGTATATTCAGAGAACAAATCATCAACAGCAGTTTCTTTACCCCAAAAGAGATCGTTTTGCAGTTTCTTTACCCCAAAAGAGATTGTTTTGCAAGTATGCTCAATTTCCAAATGGGATCCTCTCTGCAGTCCGACGTGGGAGCGAGACCTTCGCAGTGACGGGGCCCAGTGCGCAGGTGAGTTTCGAGAGAAGTGAGGGAGGCTTTCCGTCGTCCGATCGAGATCGAACGGCTGCGGCGTGCGATTACTCTCTGTAGTCGGGGGCTGACTGCAGAGGAGTCAGATCCCTCAATTTCTTTCGCCAAACTGTATATTACTTTGCTCGGTTGCATCGACAAATTTCGATTTCCGTCACAACTGTAATGTTTCACTATTTCACAGTTCGTTTAAAAAATTGTACTCCCTTTGTCTAAGAATTTGAGTTCTATAAGTTTTCGGTGTGGTGTTTAACGCAGAATTCTACGTTGACTATTAAATTAATATCATATTAAAGTATTTATATATATACATTTAATTAAGAAAGCTGATATTGTGTCACTCTATTACCGTGACTTTGGTAAAATATCATCCTCTACATTGCAAAGGGTAAAATATAATGTAGTACTACATTGCAATTGGTAAAATATAATCTAGTACGAGAGAAATTTTATATATTTTTTACCCGTCTGGAGTTTTTTCTCTTTTTATTTTTAAATTCAAAAGTCAACGTGAAATTCTAGATTTGCCCTGAAGTTACCCTTTTGTTTTTTTCAATCTGCATCCTCTGTGGGGTGGAGGGCTGGAGGCGGTAGGATAAAGACAACGAGAGCCCGAGCGGCGAGCGACAATAATTATATATTTCAAGTTAATCATTTTCTTATATTTTTATCTAACTTTAGTAGCTTCACATCTACAAGCATTTCAATTGTAAACAGACAGCACCATTTTCCTTTTGTCAAAGGTGAAAAATTTATAGGAAACCTCAGCAACCAACTACTTAACACTCTCTCCAGTAATTTAAGTGGTTGCATGAAAATTGATCACCATGGTTAGTTGTGGAACTTCTGTGATTTCACATTTTGCAGATCATTGAAGCACTTCTGAGTTTTTAATAACCAGTTCATCGATGTACATCCTTCCTTGTTCCATAACCAGCTTTTGCAATGTGCTGAATTTTTGTTCCTGAGGACTCGAGGACCATGTAGTAGGAGTAACTGAATCTCAGCATACCAACCATGTCTCCGTGAGGTGCATTTATTAAGTTCGTGATTTCACTAAATATCATATGCTAATCCTAAGATCACCGAAATACGGAAATATTAAGATCACTAACCATTATTTGAAGCCATAGCGCTATTCTCTTCTTCTGTTTTTTCAAATCGAGTAGCGGTTTGATTCAGTAGGGGTCGTCGGTGTCCAGGAGCAAGGTTTCGTCGCCCTTCAGGACACCACCTGCATTACCTAGACACAACACTCCTCCAACGCTAGTTCTTGATCGAAAAGAGACCATAATTTTTTGAGACTTAGATCAACACAATAGCACTATCAACCATTGCTTTGGTCAGCTCCCTTTTTAATTTTGCGTTGAGGAGAATCGGGGCTACGGAAAAGGAAAGGTATTTTCGCACCACTGATCATGGCACATAAACATGAAAAGTAATCGCGGTGGGTGAAAGGTAAGTAAGTAATCGTGATTTTCATCAATTTCCTAACAGCATTGTCCTCTTGTTACAAAGATTTTTGTTCTCCAGGTGTTGTTTTCCTGAATAGCAGTTATCTATTGGGAAACGTTCCATCAAATTATTCTGTCTCACTTATTCAGAGCTTTTAATGTTCTCCAATTTGACCTAGCAGGACTCAATCCTATGCCACATGTAGCTTTCAAATCTGACAAGTTGCTCATAGTTTTCTTTCCTTGTTCAATGAAAAGACCAATAACATTTACTTGCTTTCTCACTAAAAAAGGGGGTGGCACTTTCTTTCATGTATCTAACCAATGTGGACTCACATTTGGATGCTTTAGAGAGTGATCTACCAATTTATTAGGATAGCTAGAGAGAGTAGGGCAAGCTCAATGATCTATATAAGATGTATAGGTCCAGTTAGGACCAAATATTGCATTACAGTTAATAAAGAACATGATAGTAAGAGTGTCTTGCAAGATATGAAATTAATTGTGTTTTGCATGAAAGGGATCTTGTAGGGCAAATATGGCCATTGGTGAATGCCTTTATACTGTTAACTATTTCTTTTTTTCAACTAAAATGCTTGAATTGCAGCTGTAGACACTTCCATGCATAATTTCTTGTATCTGAATAAATAATTTTATAGGCCCTCTTTGGAATAGTTTATCGGCAGCTTATGATTAAAGTAGAAGTGAATTATGTGTCAGACGGAACAATTATAGACAACTTAAGTATTAATCATAATCGCTGATATAAGTAATAATCAGAATCAATTATCTCTCTATTTATCAAATAATCAAGATTATAACATAATCCTGATTATTTTAAGCTGTCAAAGGGGCCATAGTATTTCATCCTCCAGTGCTCTTGAATTTTCTGAAACAATTCACTTTCACCACTTCCCTTGCTGGTTTTCTTCTTTTCTTCTAACCTCTGGCAAACTCGCTACCATTTGGAGTCACGCAAGGATCTCAATGTTGGAGTTTCTGTACGAGTGCAGAGAACTGAAGCGATGGTGGCATCAAGATGTATATGCACGATGAAATTCTGTAAGATTTTCTGAAGAATTTTACCAAGGAAAAAACTGATAGGTTGACGAGATGCTCCAGATCAATGCTTAAATTGCAAGATTCCTACGCACTCCACTCATTCTTGATGCAGCTCGATTGACCCAAAACTTAAATCACTACGACTTCTTGCCGTACGAAGGTAATAAATGTCAGCACAAGCTCTCTTGTGCCAAATCTCGCTTGATTTGGAAGAAATGAGGTTTACAAGATGTTGTTTACACGGAACACGAAATCTGTGTCCCTTGGACTTTTTCACAATAACATCTCAATGTTTTCCTTACTTCAGAGTCTATTTATTTCAGCTGAAGATTCTCAGTAACTAGTTAGTCTGAGTATTTAATTGACTAGTATGAGTATGTAGCTGATAAGAATATGAAGAAACTGGCCGTTTCTAGATTCTAATTCATTCCTATATTCTCCGACTACTAATTCTCACAATTTAGTCTAGAATTTAAACTGTTTATTTTAGCTTTAGATTCTAAAAATAATTGTAACTGTCAGAAACCTGACTGAATATCAGTAGACTGTTGACAGCGTCGTTAAGACTTAAGACTGCATTTGCACATTAATCACAGCAAGCAAACGAGCATTGAATTTGCGGCTGCTCCTGCTGCTGTCAACGACGAGCAGGAGCAGCATGCATGCATGCACGCATATTGCATGGACATGTGTTCCAAGAACACCATGAATCGGAGCAGAGACGCAGATGGCTCTCGCTTGAGCTTGAAGCGTTTGACGTTGACGCGAATCAATCAAATCTAGACAGGGATTTCAGCTCCCAAAGCTGGGGATTAATTGGGCTGCAGCTCCATTGCCGGGAATTTGGGAGGCATGGGAGGGAACGATACAAAGCTTATGGTGAGCATTTGACCCAACGCGCACGGCCGAAGAAGCCTTTCGTCTTTGAGCGATTGGAAGGAGCAAAAACTCTTTAATTAACTCGTGCTGAATTCTAGCGTCACTGTCCATGATCCATTGATCGTTTCTTGGATGGTTCTGTTTGCATGTTTTTTGCAATCACAAAGGTCACTTTTCTTTTAGGTGAAATCACAAAGATAACTAATTAACTAATTAAGAGAGGAGAAGAACCTAGTCAGGCTTTGGTGATCTTCTTCATTCTTTTTTTATGGACCAGTCTAGAGATGAGATTTTTGCTTTGTTGCAGTAAATATATAGTAGGCAAATTTTAACATACATCAAATTAATTTATAGATCTAACGACTATATTTAAAAGAAGTTGACGTTTTAGATCACTCTGCTCTAACGGCTACGATTAAAAGAAATCAACGTCTTACCTCATAAGAGGTAATAGATCACATTTTTTCTAACCAATAGTTTCTATCTTTTACCTCTTCAAAAGGTAAGAGATGTATCGTAAAAGAGCCCATAGCAACCATAAAAGTTTGAAAATACAGTGTGTTTCCATGTAGTAACTCAATCTAAGATAGGATTAACTATTAAGTGTGTTTATCCAGTTTGCTATCATGTTCAAACTTCTTGTGAAATATTTAAGAAGACTGGAGAACAAACGCTTCATGTGAAGTAAAAGTAAGCATTGAGCTAGTTAGCATCTGATTAACCATGTTGACCATTGAGCAAATTGGACCTGTTTACAGCATGGTAACTCGAGTGCAATTAAATTTAGTGTAACAGAACTGTACTTGGAATAATAATTAAGATTTCTTCCAACACTTAGCAGTGTCACACACGCTAGCTGATTTATAACAAACTTAAGTATCTCTCTCTCTCTCACACACACTCACACACTCACAGCAAGCTTATGACAATACAAAACAAAGTGACTATTCATTATTTTAGAATCCCAAAACCTAAACTGACAAAGAAATGAATGCATATAAACATCAATGAGCAGTTTTTGGATTCAGTTTTGCAGGAATATATATACCTTGAAGTTCACGTAGACAGAAGCACTAAGAAGAATGAAATATTCTAAATAAACTGAGTGCATTGGAATATGTTTTAGATTCTCTTGTTTATCTTGAGAGGCCAAAACAATTTTCTGAAAAAATTAGAGGGCTACTGTTGCATAGTTTAAGGATTATTTTGACTGCCGTACTCAGTTGTCTTTTTTTTTTCAGACACTGGTCCGGGATTAAAGAAACCATGACAGCTTCAAAAAGAGAAGGTATTAAACAGTTGTTTAATGCAGAATGAGACCTCAATCTTGTGGGCCTCAACTAGTCTTTCTAAGTAGCTCAAGCTTCATATATAAGTACACATGGTGTGTAATGGATTTGCAATAGTGAGCATCTCACCAGCTAAATCCCTAAAAGCCATTCACTTTAGCTACTGCACAAGTAGTAGTACAAGAGCATCCTTTATAAGCCTGTGCCAGCTGCAGGCTTCAAGCTTGATCCTTTTTGTGTAATATGGAGGAGAGAAATGATATCAACATGGACAAGTCAGATGAGGTGCTCTTGCCCGGTTTCAGGTTTCATCCGACAGATGAAGAACTGGTTAGTTTCTATCTCAAGAGGAAGATCCTCCAAATGCCTATCTCCATTGAGCTCATCAGGCAGCTGGACATCTATAAGTTTGATCCATGGGATCTCCCAAGTAAGTTAGCACCTACTTATCCTTATTTCTTGAGAGATTTTACGGTGCATTTTACTGAGAGTAGAATACAACCTAATCATTGATCTTTTTTAACGGTTCAGATTAATTTATAGTACTATCTTGATGAGGAGCATTAAAATGTATATATGACAAAATTATCCAAAAAATTGATGTTGAGAGATAAAATAGTAATTTTGCTATACTTTACTGGTAAACCACCTAAAATCAAATCATATCGCTGGTCCTTTTTACAGTTTTGACTATTACATTTCCGAAGTGCTGAGTAAAAAATAAACACATAAGTCTAAAAGTAAATATTTTCAAGCAGCAACAATCTTTTCTTCAAAAATATCAAAAAGAATTCAACTAATTTCAGGGAATATTATATGAAAAAGCGTTAATGATGTTTATACCTAAATTATAATCAATTAAATGTTCAGATTTATCCTTTAAAATTGATGGTTGTGATTGATCTACTCGTAGTATAATTAGAATGCACCATAACAGTACTCTATTTCTTTACCTTTTCTTAATGAATGGTTTCAAGCACAATCAACTTAAATCTCAGAAGTTGGTTTCTGAAGACAGAAAGAGAAAACAGAGAAGTAGCTTAGGAGCTGCAAAAGCAACATAAGAGAAAAAAACTAGGGGCACTCTTCTGTTCATCGGACTACTGGAGGTTTAGTTGAAAGTTGACACCACAGTGATACAAGTTACTCACATTACGGCATTGTCTGACTTCACTATCTTGATCATTGACAGAGCTTGCGAGCACTGGTGAAAAGGAGTGGTACTTCTACTGCCCAAGGGACAGGAAATATCGCAACAGCGCAAGGCCAAACAGAGTGACAGCAGCTGGATTCTGGAAAGCCACAGGAACAGACAGGCCAATCTACTCCACTGAAGGCACCAAGTGCATAGGGCTCAAGAAGTCCCTCGTCTTCTACAAAGGCAGAGCTGCAAGAGGGGTCAAAACTGACTGGATGATGCACGAGTTCAGGCTTCCTACCCTCACCGACCCTTCTCTTCCGAAAAAATCCATCGACAAGAGCATCCCGCTCAATGTAAGCATTCCATTCATGTTTTGTACAGTAGTAGAACGAAATTCCAAGTTTATATCATCAAATTCTCAAGGTGCAAAATTTCTGTTGCCACGAAAAAAAGGACTCCTTGACGATCTGTAGGATCTTCAGGAAGACCAGCTCCATGGCGCAACGGGCACTATGTCAGACTTGGGGACATCAGTTGCCTGAGGCAATTGATCCAGACATGTTCTCTGCGTTGCAACCGGTGCAAGCTTCACAATATGCATTGGAGAGCTCCTCCTGCCCATTGCAAGTGGCACCACCTGCAAGTGCAAGTGCAAGTCAGCTCACCAGCAAATATGGATTGCAAGCCAATCAGCAGCAGCAGCAGCAGCACAAGCCCAGCAACCCACAGGATGGTTCATCATGCAAGGTCATAAGCTTCAGCTGCAGCCAATCTGCAGAACTCCAGAACAGCCAGATCATGCTGCCATTTGAAACAAAAACGTCCAAGAAAACTGCAGGCGCTGCGCCACTTATGTTCAACGCGCAGTTTGGGCAGCCTGACCACATCAGTGGATTTGTGATTGGTTCTTCTGTAAGTGTAAATGGAGGCATCAGTAACAAGAACCAGGATACATCCACAAGAAAGCCTGACAGTGGCTTCAGCATGAACAATGACTGGGAAGGTCAGCCAAGAATCAATTTCCCATTCGATTTAGGAGATGACTGGAGAAGCAACATACCTTGGGAATCCTTCCTTAGCCCAGCTGTCCATGCTAAGATTCCACACTAGCTGGTAGCTGCTTGGCCATCTGCTTATTCATAGTTAGATGCACAAATACAGTGAGTCACCTTCATCTGTTAGCAGCAAAAAAACCAGCTATTGTTTGTTCTGTTTTGAATAGATGTACATACTATGTGATACACTTGTTGAAGCTAACAGAGAGAAGGATACCTTGGTTGAATGGTTGTGTTGCACAAACAGTTTTGAGTTTTCCAGTGCTGTGAGCGTGAGCATTGTTCTGTCAGTAGGAGAAACAGTATATGAATTTATATTCTTGGTAGATTCCCAGTTTTATGGGGCTTTTGGTAGAAGAGAATTTTGGAGGACCCCTACAAAAACTAAACTAATTAGTTCATGTGAAAATTCTACAAAATTCACGTGTCGGAACTCGGACGAGGCTTTAACGTGGATTTGCGAAAACCCATCCTTTCAGTAGCTACATGCCTTTCCGAAAGCATCAAGTTTACTTTCAAAAATAAGGGAAGCAGTTTGGTCGGCGCAACTGATTCTTTCGAAACAGATTATGATATCAGATTATTCAATTAATTCGGTTGATTAATTTATGAATTAATTGATTATTATATAATATAAAGCTAAGAATAGATAAGAAAAAATAATCTAACTAACGTTGATCATGACTTTCTTTCGAGAATCAACTTTTAAAACTATACCATGAATAATCTAATTGATAATCTGCTATGTAAGGTATAGACCTCTTTTGAGACGGCTTAAGATAATCAGGATTATAGTATAATGATTGATTTTGATTATTAGTTATATTATTAATTATAATTATTATTTAAGCTGGCTATAATTTTTCCGTTTAGCACATAATTTGTTTTTTTTACTTTAAGTATAAGGGCAGTCCCAATCCATGATTTTTTAATGATGTCTTATCTTTTTATATTAGTAAAATACTATCTCTAGAAACATACTTATCTTGGATGTTGTGATGATATGGTGTCTTACTTAAGACATGGATTCTTCATTTTTTATTCTCTCTTCTTAAATTTTCTTGTCATATCAGATTCTTTTCTCTATATAACAGCCTAATAAATGTCTAAGAAATTATCTTACATGAGGCTAGAACCGCTCTAAGCTATCAATAAGTTGTCCAAAAATAGCGCCATAGAGAATGCAGTTGTACACTTTCGGCACAACAAACTTATGATCTTGTTTGTTTTTCATTTTTTTCATAGTTTTTTCATCTTTATTTGTGTCAGTGAATTATTGTCTTAAGCCAGGTAATAGTCGAATTTCAGAAACGCGCCAATTTGCGATCCTGCCCTTCAGGCTTTCGTGCCAGAAGTCCCAACTATAGACCTGCAGATTAGAGCGAACCCGTTTTTCTTAGTTTGGTTGGGAGGCGAAATGAAATGGAAACATCTCAGAAGAGACCAGTGGCCAGGGCAGCGCAGAGAGTGGGGCAGGGGCGAAGGCAGCACGACTAAGGGACAGGGCAGCCATGTAACCAAACAAAAATAGGATGATCCAAAAAAAGATGGAACCATCAGGGCACTGATAAAATTAAGCACGAAATGCCGACAAACATGAAATGGAGAGCAATAAGTCAAATGAAAGGATTGGAACATGTAGGTGAATTCGACTAGTAACCGATGGTTCCAAGATACATAATTGATAATTAAGGAACGAGGGGATCAGATGCCCCAATACTCCGACAATCAAAATGTAAAGGATTTGAAACACCCTAAACTCAAATAGTATGTCTCTCACATGCTAAACAACCGACACGAGGCAGCTGGACCCTTTCATCACCACCATCAAAAATACTCTTCACTGTGTACAAAACAGCATTGGGCAACCCTTTCAAAGGGGCTCTACTTCGAGGCTGTCTTGTCTTTGGTTTTCTGTATTTTCAGGACCTTCTTGACAATCTTCTGCTCCTCGACCAAGAAAGCACGGATGATCCTGTAAGCACAAAGGTCATAACTCGTCAGAATTCTTATCAACGTATCTTCGAGCTTTTAACATCGGAAGATCTAGTACTGTGTGCTGCTGACCTTTCCCTAACTGCAGTTCCAGAGAGCACACCACCATAAGGACGGTTCACGGTCCTGCGGTTCCTAGATAACCTGGACCTCTTGTACTCAGTAGGCCTCAAGTGGGGAATCTGGAAACAATATAACACAGTATGAATCATCAGGTGTAAATATTCACGCCAAATAGCAGAGAAAAAAGTGGTATCAGTAATTTGAAGAACCAAATGGTATCCATTTGTTTAAGCCAGCCAAAGTTTTACAATAATGCACTACATTTCTCTACTCATACGAATAAATGAAGGGTTTCTACATGTATTGGAACTAAAATTTTACAAACTGAAAGTGCAACTTCAGCCCAATAGCAGGAAGAACGTAATCACGGAACTGGTAATTGGAAGCATTACTCTAGCGTCACAAAGCAAAACAAACTCGACAATGTTGAACAAACAATTTTAAACAAAAATATACACTCAAATATTATTTTTGTTTGCAAAACGTTGCTACATCAAATATGAAATTTTACATGAGATACAAGATTAGATGTAAATGAATTGCATTCGACAAAGCAAGACTCAAGAGTAGCTAATTTAGAGTGGCAGTTGTGTTGTTCGTACTCATTCATTAATCATTAGCGATTCAAAATCCCAAAGCATTTTTCTCTTAACTACAACCCGGCAGCCTTAAAGACCTGTATTAACATATTTGCAGGTACGTGTATTACCAGTACATTTGGCCTACAAGATAATATAGTACCATTTGTTCATCAACAGATTTTGATTTAGACAAAAAAATGGGATCCAAAATCCTACAACTACAACAGCATTACCGAACAAATTGCCTGCATGAGTACATCATTACAATTCAATCTAACCTAAAAACAATATCTTAGTTCAAGCATCAGATCCACACCGACAGCAGCAATCACAGCAACTAATCCCACATAGCACTAGCCAGGACCGATTCAGGCATCCGACGACACTACCAACGCAAAGGCTAACTGCATCCGACACTACAATTACCCCCCCAAAATAAGGCAAACAGCAGCAAAGGACGCATCGCTCACCCCCTGGATCTTCTTCCCAGTGACAGGGCACTTAGGGCCGCTTGCTCTCTTCTTGGTGTATTGGTACACAAGCCTCCCACCTACAAGAAGCGACGGCGCAAACACATCAAAATCCAACAAACAGCTCGACGGAAGAAGATCGAGAGACAAACCAGAGCAGAAATTCTCGAACACAAGAGCGGATCAAGCGTACCTGGGGTCTTGACGACCCGGGTCTGGTTGGACTTGGTCGCGTAGCTATGGCGCTTCCGGTAGGTAAGGCGCTGCACCATCTCGCCGTCGTCGCCGCGTGGTCTCGCCGATAAACCCTAGAAAAGAGGTTGGGTGGGTGGCGGCGATAGGGGTATAAATGGTTGGCCAGGGGCTCGACGCGGAATGGACGGCTCCGATCGGCTTCATCCGGCAGTCGGATGGGCTTGGGCCATCGCAACTGCTTCTGTTGGGCCGTATACTATCAAGTGTGGCTGGAAAGCTATTGAATCGGAGGTGGATGCGGACCAACCTGACACTCGCGCCGGAGAGCCCAAATTCCATGCAGATAACCGCAGTTATTTACCATTTTGTCACTTGAATAGGTACTCCTATATATTAAGTGATATATTGTTTTAATTTTAATATTAGTTCATAAAAGTCATTTTAGTCAATACCGATCTCATACCGATCAATATTGATCCATACCAATTATTTTGGTCAATATCATCTATATCAATCAAAATTGTATTTTGAATTTTTTTTAGAAATATATGTTACATATTACTTATATTAAGCTATATACTATATTATAATTAAGCTACATGCTATATTTGAGATATTAAAATATATCATATTTAAAATATATTGATATATATTTTAAATATATTTATATTATTTGAGCTGCCACTGTATAGCCTCCTCGGGTCATAGTGTTGTTGCTCGTGGGTCTTCAACTGCTGCATCGATATGGAGCTATCGTTCTATCGCCTCCTCGGGCCACAATATTGCTGCTCTTATCATCTGCACCATCGTTGTGTCAGCTACTCGGGTTCTTCGCATACTTCGAGCACTGTCGTCGTGTCTTTCTCCTGCTGCCACTATCACCTCTCCAGGTCATTGGTCTAATTATCTCTACCATGATTTTATTATTTTATCTTTGTCCACTACACCATGTTATCAGCATCATTGTCTCTTCTTCGACTATTTCTGTCTTCTCCGACAATAGCGAGTTGCATCGGTACTTCTCTATCTACGCCGCTTTGCGCCGTGATCGTCTTGGAGGCCTTCTCTGCTAGTTCCCTTTAACAATGGCATAAAATTCATGATGATCCATTCTCTTGCTCGCACAGTATTGGCAATACCGTTATGCGTGTTCGTCTCAATTCATCTTTGGGTATGGCAAATCCATTGTAGTGTCTCGTCCTATACAGCTTCGACAACAATGGCTCTTCGATGTCTTCTTCCTCAATGACTATCATGATTGCGTCACCGTCTTCGTCTTTAGTGCACATTGCACATCTTGGTTCGTCGGCACCATCATGCGTGCGCGACCATTTCATTACGTCTCTCTATGCATCTGTGGTTTCAGGCAACTTTCTCATCATCAGCACCTCGACTTCGACTACATCAACTATGGCTATCTTACGCAGCTATCTCGAAGCATAACTTCTTTGGATCCATTACTTTTGGCCACCTTGACTATAGCATAAAGGACTATCATTATTGAGCACTCTTATCGGTATCTTCTTCAATCTAAGCATCTGTTTTACTCACGCATAGACTGTGGGAAATGTTAAGGTATATGATATGTTAGAGTATGATAATATTAATGATATTAGATATGATTAAATTTATATTTAGTTATTTGTTATCTATAAGATCACGTATTTTATTTCTTCATATCTTATTTCTTCACATGTACTTCTATATATACTAACTCCACGGCTCAATGTAATGTAATACATCAACAACAAATATTCACATTTTCTCTCCTCTCTACAATTCAATACACAATACAACATGATGTTGTTGAAGATCCAAGCATTCCTCTCTGGCCGCATATATGCCAAATGACAAGGAGCATGTAAGGAGACAATTAATCAGCCAACGAGATTCACCTCCACAATTGACCGAAGAATCCAGTAATGTGAAAATTTCACGGTAATAATGTAATTTACACATATTGTGTAATAGGGATAACATTTGTGAATGCAGGCAGAGGTACGTATATATACTGATATCAACGGTCAGGCAGTATACAGTGGTCAGTAATGCAATGCCGGAGCAAATGATCGATGCGTACAATTGCTAAGAATGGCCCCCGGCATGATCGATCGAAGCCTGGACCAGCTATATCTGATCACTTGCAGGTAGTAAATTCTTTTTACAGTCACTAGCTAGTATACATATATATAGTTATCCTAGGCTTTGTTTAGGAGAGATGTAGCAGCTGTAACTAATAAAATAGGTAAGTCTCCAAATACTTCAATTTTTTTATAATGTAAAACTCCGATAACTAAAAATAAATTAGTATCTAAAAACTAAAAAAATCTAAGCTCTTACATCTAAATGCTCAGTAGCTGTTTTTTAAATTATAAACTCTCCAAACTAGACCGTAATTAGCTACTCGATCAGCTCACTGATCTGTGGCTGTGCTAGCTAATAACCTAGCTGCCAAACAATGCATATGCATACAGTGTGACCGATCTTTACTTTGGCCACTGAACTGGCTGTTTCAAACGTGCCATATATATTGCCGTTATGTTACAATTGAAAAAATGGCATTAAGCATTGTGGCAGGGATTTTTGAGCAAATATGTCGCTGAAATAATGCTCGCAATTAATTAAAGATGCTTAATTCCTGGGCATGTTCAGATTCTTACTGCTTCTAACATTTATGCATGCATGGACGAAACAAATATTACGAATATAGTACGTACGACCCTGCTAATTAAAATTCGGTAGCCTACAAATTGTGTTATTATCAAATTTAAGTAAGGTTATAAATGACAACAAATCAAACAAATCTTAGATTTACACATGTACATGCATGGTTGTGTAGAGAGATAAGTAGCCTTCAATGTGCCATGCACTTCATATGTCTCAAGGTTAGCTAATTTCTAACATGCAAATGCTATACTCGATCAGTTTACGAAAAAAATGTCGTCTTTGGGGATGTATATATCAAATTGAACTTAAAATATGTAATCACCATATGTATCATTTAATATTATCACTGAATATGTGAAAACTATATTTGCTTATATATTTGTTTTAAGAAATATATATCCTCATATTAGATTTTGCTGGCTCCGTTCTGTCATGCTTGCGACCCTGCTCTTCCATGCATGCATGACAGCGTAACTACAGCAAGGAGGAAATCGAGTGAGATCGAAGAAACACAACAACGTTGTCCAGGAATCTGCAGGCTCCATCAATGCTTACGTTAATACTGTACATATACCAACTTTAATTTTGCTGTGCCAGGTGCGTTCTCCCTAGCTCGATCATCTCCAATTACCTGCAGATGCATGCTGCAACAGTAAGGTGAAATCTATGAATCAGTGGAGGCGGCAAGCTGATCTACTGAGCAAGCTAGCTCAGCTTGAACACAGCACGCAGTTGGGCCCGCTTGGCAGCTATCCAAACTTCTATAACTTTGACTAATTTTATAAACAAATAATATAAAATTATTTCTATTAAATCAACTATAAAATGTGTTTTAATATTATATATTAATATATTTTTATTTAAACTTGAACAAAGTTAGATAAATTTAATTAGAAAATCAAACTTATAATATGAAATAGAGGTATTACATTCCATCGTCACAGATCTGGAACTGGTCTAGCTCAGCTAGCAAAGCTTCGGTATCTCGCTAGCCTGGCTTTGTAGTAGTAGTGTGGTACTCCTTCCCAATCACCTACTGCTAATGCTATTCTTTCCAAAAACGCTAAGAAATAGTTTCATCCCTGGACAAAACTGAGAATTTACAGTGGTTATTAGTTAGTCTTGTCCAGGTTTTGGGATTTTCTTGTCTCCGCCGCCACGGGAGTAGAGTACTCCAGTAATTAAGTAATACTAGGTAATGCATATATGTGCCAAGAATTAAAGAAATGAACATGTGCATAGGGCAAGAGAGGGGGATCGAGAGTGTACACTAGTGGTGATGTTTGCATGGCTCTGTTGCACGGTTGATCAGGTGGAATTGGCTGGACCATCAATTCAGCCAGCCAGAACATTAGCTAGCTAGCTATAGGGTCTTCGATCTCTCACAATCCACAGGCGTGAATGAAAGCTCTCATGCATGTGAGAGCTTTACATGCACCCCCAGCCTACATGCAATTGTCATCAAAACCAGCCAATATTGCCATTGCCATTAGGTACATACTTGGTGTGTTGCAATTGCATCGATCCACTTGTGGGGCTCTCATCTGGCCGCGCCAACGAGAGCTTCGCGTACTCTTCTTATAGCCGGCTATAAATCTCTCTCTGTGCTCTGTGATCTCATCTACTATTACTTCTTGGTCGATCTCTTCGATCTTCCAGCTCGATCTTTCGAGCCAATATTTCGCCGTTGAAGAAAGTAGAGGGAGATCGATGATGAAGAGGTCGTCAGTGATCTTGAGGAGGAGGTGCCAGCTGCAGCCGGCGGCGGCGGAGTTCGGAGGGTGCTGTGGCGGGGTGCGGTACGGGGAGTGCAGGCGGAACCACGCGGCGAGCATGGGCGGGCACGCGGTGGACGGGTGCCGAGAGTTCCTCGCCGAGGGCGAGGAGGGAACCAGCGGGGCGCTCCGCTGCGCCGCGTGCGGATGCCACCGCAGCTTCCACCGCCGGGTCGTGGTGCAGCACTGTTGCTGCGCCGCCGTCGCCGCCGCCGCTGCCGCGGCTGCCGCCGGTGACGGTCGGTGGCCCGCGGAGTGGGACTGCTCGCCGGAGTCGTCCTCCTCGGCGTCCAGCACCACAGCCAGCTAGCTTGCTTGCTTGCTAGGGCGGCAAGAATCTGATCAACTCACGCCGCGCGCCGCCGCGATCGACCGTGTCACGTTTCGCCCATGACAATCTCTCACAAGGTGTTCGAATCCATCCATCCACGCAATCCTCTCATTTTGCACGCTGAATTTGTTCTCCTAACTGGCTAGCTAGTGCTCGTATTATGATTATATTCTTACTTATATATCTCTTTTTACTGGTATATTAGTTGTACTTAACTAATACTTAATTATCATCGATGCATTCACATGCTCTCTGTGTCGATTTGTATGTTCTTTTTTATTGCGATTATGCTTCCATGTCGATTCCACAGGAGAAAGATAATCTTGGTTATTTTATCTGGCCAATATCTATGATCTCAAATTCTCAGGCTTAAATGCTTACTTCCATATTTCTTTACTTAGTTAAATGTTAATTATATTGTTTGATGTTTTTATAACTGATAGGTCACTTTCAACTTATATACCATATGTTAATATAATCTTATTAACTACAAATGCAACACAACCATATTTCTTAACGGAACCTAAAACTCCGTGTGTTCTTACCATTCATGAATGAGACCGATTTTTTTTCATGCAAAGAACATGCATGCTTCCACGAACAGCGTTGGTGCCCATATGAATGAATGGAATATGGTACATTGAAGAAAACAGTTGTTACATGACATAGTAGTTTTGTCGTATTTGCTTTATGACACTCTGAAAACGTGTCTTTGTTACATAAGATTACAAAACACAGTTTTGTGGTAATTTGCGGAAGTAATCCCTCGAATAACAAATTTAGAGTTTAAATTTTGTTCCGAGATCATAGCAATCGTAGAAGATAACTTTTATCTCTAAAAGTTATAGACTACTCATGAATTAGATTACTCGTTACTCCTCCTAGCCTCGCACATACATTAATGAAAGAAAATAAACTAAAAATTAAATACTTATAAGACAAATTTTAAATGTTAGATGTGCCCAGAGCTTTTCTTTCAGTGCTTGCAGCTGGTAAGGTTTTTGGCGCCAATAAATGAGATGGATGCCTAATTCATGGCGCGGCGTTGGTGGACACGAACATCTTCTCTTCTGTTTTTCTTCTGACATTTATGTGGAAGGAAAAGTTAGATGGCGCGTGTGTGTGTGTGTTTCACGGCCGATCGGGCTCGACAGTGGCATAAAAGAATGGCACGGCAAGAACAATAATAACATTAATTCGCGGAGAATCATGAACGTTATAAATGGTCGTCTCGATCTTCTTCATGCATGTGGGTGAAGGGATTTAAAAAAAAAAACTGGAGAGATGTAATGAGGAGGAGGAGATAAAGAGGAGATGAGGTTATCGTGTCTTACGACGATGAGGTTATGGATCGGATTCTCCGGCGGCGGCTGCGGCGTAGACGTCCCTGCGGTGGTGGCCTGCTGCCATGGGCGCGAGGAGTGAATAATCTGGAGGATTAGAAGAAGAAAGACGATTTTTTATATAAAT
>KE372098.1:611657-625114 GCA_000418225.1 Zizania latifolia | reverse complement strand
GGCCATCGGCTGCTTCATCCTCATGCATGGCAGCAGTAGAGTACAATACATTACACTACATATGATGGTAATCGAACAATACAAAGCATCGAACAATACAAAGCAGCGGAAATCTGAATGGTTTTCTGAATTCTGAATGTGAAAGGGAAAAAAGAGATGAAACGAGGAGATGGACGCAGGATTTTTTATAAATAATATTATTTTTTGAAATTGCAAATCTAGATAGCGCACTCAAAAAATTATAAAACCAGACATCCGTTGACAGATTCCCTATAGATAACTGAAAAAAATTACTTCCGTGAGGGTATTTTTTTAAATGTCGACAGAGGGTTCTGTTGACATTTGAAATGTCGATTTCTTCTGTCGACATTTTAAATATCGACAAAAGTCTAGTTTTATAATTTTTTGAGCACGCTATCCATATTTATAATTTCAAAAAAAAAAAATTTTCTGGACGCAGCAGAAATGAGAAGTATTACTTCAGATATAGTTCACGCCAAGCTCAGAAGGTACCGTTTGCTGAAAGAAAGGTCAAAGTACATGGAACCATATTAATCTAGCTGTCTAATCTTTGTGATCCCCTATCAATAATGCCACTTATGAATGACTTGCAATCAGCAGCAGGCACCATTAGCATGCATGCATGCATGCATGATTGGCTGTTGATAATCCCAGCAAATTAATCCATACATGCCACTAATCCTTGGCCACAAAACTGTCACTAATTCTGAAATGACATCCCCTATACATTGAACATATTGCAAATTAAGACAGTTGAGAGTAACGCGTGCCAACAAAACCTGTCATCTCTTTTGCCTACCACCGCTGTTTCTGACCAATCTGTTAGCAACTTGTTAATAATAGTTAGTTATCATATCTTGGAATAAAGAGAGAAAATGATGGGAAAGTTGCACCCTGATTCGGTTTTCAGAGATAAGATCTTCGTCTCCCTTGGCCATCACCCAATGTTCCGCTCAAACATTACCTTTCTTGATTACGAGATGCATCATCTTTAGTCCGCCCTACACTGGGTCTGTCAAGACTATCCTGAATCCAAGATGAGCTTAACATCTAAATTGCACTACTAGTACTACTTTTCAAGCTCAACTGAATGAGAGTTAAGACATGTTGCTACCTGTACATTACATGTTTCTTAAGCTAAGCTTGGACCAGCAAGAATATTAGAAAAAGGATTATGCAAGTTAAGCAAATTGATCATGTCGAGGATATGACCCCGGGTATATCAAGATGGGCTTTATCAGATCGGATGAAAACTGGGACCTAGTCCGCTTTGATGTCCGATATGGCCCATAAACAGGAGTTCGAATCCGATAAGTAAGCTTCGCGTCATATCTGAAAACCTAACACCGGGATTTGATACTAAAGATAAATATGTATAGATATCCTTGTAAATAGGAAATAGACTAGGGTTCGATAGACAATTACTGATATCTAGGAACCGACTCAGGTTAGAATCTATGTTTTATACGGCTCGCCTCTTAACTATATAAAGAGGACGAGGCACTCTCAGAGACATGTTTTCATATGCTCTCAAGTTATTCAGCGCATCCAATCTACAAATCCACCAAAACATGTTACGTGTGATTATTATCCTCTGAAGACCCGAACACGTATAAATCTATGGACTTTTTTTAGAGTTGACCTTAAAGCTTAGATTACAACGTTTTTCTACACGTTAAATATCATCTCAGGTACCTCCGTAGCTGGACTACTCAGCGATACACCGATAACTGTGGATCATGCAACTTCCTCTAGATCTGAAAGTTTACCGATAGACATGGTCCACCAGGCCAATGAGAATCACTGTCAGAATTAGGCCTCGGCTTTGGATTATCCACAGAGAATCTTTGAGGAGGACTTGAAAGCTATTATTACTAAAGAAGAGATATTGAGCGCCACCCATGCTGTCAATTGCACACAGAAGTATCAATTATGTTTGTGCTCCACTTGGTGCCCAGGAAATGGACTGTTTGGAGGCTTGTTTGCACATAATTATCTGCAAAGGGCATAAGTTTCTGCTCCAACTTCCATCAAGATTGCTGCTTTTTACTCCATGGCTGTGTCAGGTGCACACAATGAGTGGAATCATGCTTCTTTTGTGCCGATGCCAGCCACATCTCAGAGTATTTTGCCCCCATGATCAGTAGAATGTGGATGCTGATGATGCATGCGGTCACTACGAGGCACTATATCTTCAGTTGCAACTGATTATTGTACTATCATCTCGGATTCTTCTGTAATTCAGTAGGGGACTCTACGATACCACATATACTTTCTAGTAAGACTTTTACTTATTCCTAGCCCTTGGTTATGTGTGATTAAATGAATTAAATATATAATAAATATTATGTGTAATTAAATGAATTAAATATATAATAAATTTGTAGTAACCGACTACATGACGTACTTTAGTTACTATTTGCATGCAGCGGTCCGGATTCATCTAAGATGACGATGATTAGTTACCATAATCAAATGACCGCGCGTTGATTACGTGAGTACTATTATGCATGCATGTGCGCCCACGTTAATTACGGCAATATATATTCTACTCTACGTGAATGATTCAGTATCATGTAATTCTACATGTATGTACGTACAAACGGAAGAAAATATGATCTATTACCTTAGATCGTCTTATTTAAATTTAAATTTAAGTCATAAGATAAAAATAATAAATTATCCATAATCATTTGATTGTACGTTAAAATTCTCCGTTTTGTAAATTGCACTACCACAAGCCAAGTGATTGCTAAGCAAGTATTCCTATCATATCCTCCATACGCTTTCATATATCCGGACATTTTGTTTCATTTCACATCTGTTTTAAAGTATTATACTGTTCATTTGCCTGAAAATTATATCAGAAAATTCAAATGGTTGAGATTTTTCGTGAAGAATATCATTTGAGGCTTTTCCATGGCTGCATAAAAGAACAATATTTGTGACTAAGACATGGTTTATACGCCTTTGTCGCAACATGTGCTATTATTCCTACAGATAGACAACCTATGGTCAATTTTTGCATCCTGGAAAGAAAAATCTCTACTCAAAATTTTCATGTGCAACTTGGTTATCATAATAGTGCGGCAAGCAACATGGCATCAATCCGAACAAGCTCACAGTAAAGCTCAAAATAAGATAGGCTTATCCCCTTCTAATAAAAAAGGTTAGGCTTATCCCCAACTCTAAATTGTATTAAAGTCAAAATGATTAGCAGGTATGGTTGCCAATTTGGTCCTGTCTGAAACACAGAAAAAAATGTTGAAATTTTGAATGAATTTCATTTACAAGAAACAACTTAATTCTCGTAGAAATGGGAAAGAAAAAATCCCACGCTGTAATCAAAGCCTAAATTGACAGGCACCACTGTGATGTTTGTGGTTTCTGATTATTGACAGGTCTGCATCTCTTCTTTGCTTCCTATGTCTAAATTAAGTTGGGCCTTTGGTTATGGGCAATGTGATGCATGGTAATATCAAGCAAAGCTCAAAGGTCTATAATTATAGTACTTTCTTCGTCCTAAAATTTGATAAGTTTTTGGTATAGATAAATATATTACAAAGATGAGTAAGAAGATCGAACTACTCTTCTTGGGGTGGATGAGTATAGGCTCGAAATTGGTTGGGTCGAGTAATTAATAATCAAGTGTTGGATAGTATGAATACCGTAAAAGTTACCTTTTATAAACAGTAGGTTGTTATATTTAAAATAAAAACTCTAAAATTTACTCTCTCCGTTCTATAATATTATAACTTAGAATCAAATTTAATATTTTATAGTATAACGAATCCGCACGCTATCACTTTTTGAAAAATTATGGTGACCATCGACGAGTGATGGGCCAAAGTTGACAGGACGGAAGTTGCCGTTTTTGAAAAATCAAACCATGTAAATCCACAGAGCAGATTATCAGGTGCTGTCACATACTGTTGCCAGATACGCTCATGTGAACAAAGCTTATTAGTTTGACAGTGAAAGGAAAACAAAATCCATCACATGAAAGAGACCTTATTAGTTTAGAAATGAAACCCTCGTTTAAACAATGGCAGGAAAACCATTCAAATCCCACCAAATCTATATTAAATGGAGCATAATTGAAGTTCTTGGAATTTCTTACCACTAAGTGGTAGGAATGAAGCTGATGACACCAAAGTAATACTTCATGAGAAAGCATTCCATGATGATCTTTAGGCCCATACATAAATTGGCATGGATAATCTTTTCTTTTCAAGCTTAGTGCAAAAGCAGCTGCAGGCAGCCTAGAATGGTGCTGTTGCCAACATGTTGATTTGATATACATCACTATCACTAGATGCTTCAAAAGGCTCAAAGTTGTGTACACATGACAATTTGATGTTTTAAACAAATATGAGACGATTGGATTTGAGGAAGACTGGAGAAGGAGAAATTTTGCCGGCAACAGGCCACTTGATTAAAGGGCTGAGAAAGTAAGTCGCTAATTTGACACAGCTCCAGATACAATATTTTTTTACAGCTGATCAAACTTAGGTACTATTTAGTATAATTTCAGATCTAAGATTTTTTAAAATTGATTAAATATAGTTTAAAAAAATATTAAATCTAAATTTGCAGATGGATTAAAAATATTTTATTGAATAATTTAATTTTTATTTTAAAAAAATAAAAGTTTAAATAATTTTATTTCAGCCCAAGTTGTGCCGAAAATAATCTCTGTTACCGGAGGTCAGCAGCTGACAGCTACATCTCCAAGCAGAATCCCAGAAGCCACCAAGACAAGCCATCGCAAACTGTGATGCCCCGTTAGTTTGACGGATTAATTCAAACTTCTAAACTATTTATTTTTTAAAAAAACTTTAAATATTAAAATTTTCAAAACATATTTTAAAATTATTCATCAAAATTTTAATATTAAATTATTTGTTCGAACTATCAGGATGAAGTTTGACGGATTATTTCAAACTAATAAATTATTTAATTTTTTAAAAAATAATATAAAAACTAAAAATATTTTAAAATCAATTATCAACCTTTTAATATTAAATTATTTTTTGAACTCACGTGAGATGATCAGTATCAAATAGGAGTAGGTATAAGCCTGTGACCCTCGTCCTTCACTCTGCCATGCTGCGTCTGAGAAGAGAAGACGCGTTGCTTGTGCAGGTCGCCAAAATCTTTTGTCTCGAACTGCTGCCACCTTATCAAATAATTACCGCTCGCCTGTAAATTGGCAAAAGGTTTTGTCTTTCGAAAAATCCGGTCATCAGCCGATGCAATCTTCGAGCCATATTCGGTGACAAGTAATTCAGCTAAAATAATTTTATATCTTTAGTCTTGTAGTTAGACACACGATCGTCAAGATTTATGATCTGTTTGATAGAGCTCCCAGAGCAGCTTCTTGTCTAGTATTAAGGGAAGCTCTACCAAACAGCAGCTTTTAGCTCTCTGAGTGAAATCCTGAAAGTGATTCTCTAAAATGAACTAGAAGCTGGGGAGCTGAAAAAAGTAACTTCCCGTAGAGAATCACTTCCCGCTGCTCTGAGAGCTCTACCAAATAGGCTCTTAAGTCATCCAATATATTGCCCCCGCACAAATATATTCCCCGGTCGAATAATATAGCGTTTTTTTCTTTAGATATATATATATATTAAGGAGATGTTAAAAAAATTATACTCCTTATGTCTAATAATATTATAATCTATGATCGAATTTGATATTTTACAGTACAATAAATCTGGACTATCTAGATTTATTATACTATAAAATATTAAATCTGATCATAAATTATAATATTATGGGATAGAGAGAGTAATATCCTTGTTAGGCTTCTAAGGGTGAGTGTGTATGGGTTTAGAAGTAATTAGATATAGTACTGATAATAAAGTCTAGTGACAGTATGATACTTTGCAAATAAAATTTACATTTTATATAAATATTAGGTAACTATATTTTAAGTAAATATTTACTCTAAAAATATTATATTTCAGGATAGAACAAGTACAAGAGAAATTGGACGAGTTATTTAATTGAGTATGCTGCAGAAGTCAAAACATTTGCACGGTACCATCATTAAGGAACGCTTACGTGGATGCTAGGTAGTAGAGTCTAAACCAAAAGGAGCTGTTTCTCAAGCTCCAATATCTACGTGAGATCTTGAGTTTATATAATAACATAAATTACTTTAAAATTTTATTTCTAGTTTAAAATAAAACCTAATCGTTCAATTAAATAGAACTAGAAATTTTTAGAGCTAAGTTAATCCGTTCCATGCTTACATCAGCTGTTAGCATGGTTCCAAATCATAGACTGGTCTTGTCGATGGTTTGTAATAATTTGACTGATAACCATTAAATTAGATCAAGGTAACCAGTCTAATAATTGTGGTAAACAACCTTCTGACTATTGATGATAACTAGTTTGGTCCAGGTTTAGGGACAGAAGGAAGAGTTTTTTATTGCACCAGGTGATGCATGCTTTCACCACTTGGAACTTAAATAACATAATAAATGATGTACTGCTTGTTATGGAAACCTTTGTGATCACTTAATGATACATGCCTGGCCGGTGGCCGCCTAATATTAAAAGTGTTCAAATCAGGAAAGGAGGAATGTTAGCATCATGCTAATCATAGGAGTTGAATAATGTGTTATGGTGAAGACAGGGAAAGAATCACCTGAGTAGTTTGGTGATAATCTGCAAGGCATCATGCCAGGGGGAAGGGTCTGTTAGGGATTTAGGATCACATCACATGAACCCTACCATCCAAGCAACCAGATCTTGTGGGGAATTGCAACCATGCCAAGAGGTAAAAGCAAGACCTTGGATGCATATGCCATCTCAGGCTGTGCATCTTTTTTTTAATCAGCAGTAGTTTATACCTATGCATATGCCACCTCTAAAGATCAATTTGGTTTTATACCTAGAAGTGTTAGCTGATTTGACCAAATGAGCTGGTTAAGGAGGTTGTTAGAGGTGGGTCCCACCACCATGTGCCCAAACCAGCCCATGCGCAACATCGAGTCCCTCAACGCTATATAAGGAGGGTTACGGCTGCACGCGCGAGGTGGCAATCTCACGTGCGCACCAAAACCCCTAACATCGTAAGTTTTTCGATTCTAAAGAGTGTTGGAGGGGAGACGTAGCGCAGTTCCAGAATAGTATAGGTAAAGACCTTAGAGACGATGTGATCTACATCGAGCTTTGACGTCAACAGTTGCTGTGGCATCCTATCTTCAGTACTAGGTATGGTTTTTCCACATTAAGGTGTTCATCCATTAGGCTAATCATGTTTAAGTTGAATAAGTAATGTTAACAAGAAGGTCGATCATATAAATAATTTTCTAAATAAGAGAAGTTTTATAGCAGTATAGAGAGTGAAAGGATGACATACATATATTTTTCATTGACTTGGAGAAGGCCTATAAATATTATGCGATGGGATTTGGATAAATATAAAGTCCTAGTCCTAACAAAATATGTTGCCCTTATTAAGGATATGTACAATAATGCTATAACTAGTGTTCAAACAAGACACGGTGACACATATGATTTTTCAATTAAACTAGGACTATATCAAGAATTAGCTTGGAGCCTTTATCTATTTACCTTAGTGATATATGAGGTCGCAGGGGACATACATGGAGATATTTCTTGGTGTATGTTTTTTCTTGATAATGTAGTGCTAGTTGAAATGATGAAATATTCTTAAAGATTTGGTTTTAAATAAGGGTGAGTGGAGATGGTATGAAGATAGAGCAAAACAAAGATGGTACAAAATTAGGCTGATATGAGCGGATTTTATTAATTGAGCTATTGATTGATATGTGAACGCTGTAATATATTGAATTAAGGAATACATATATATATAGTAAAAATATATAAGTAATAGTAATTTTTTTGAGTGAGTGTATTTGCGTCCACACTCATCACCGGTTTTTCAACTCTACATGGAGGGAAGCTGTGAATGTCTTTGAACCACGCTCATAAACAATAAATGGCTAATGTTAGGTTTTAACTATAGTGTATTTTAACTTATTTAGGATTAAAATGCTTTATTGTTATTGTTTATTGTTGCAGCGAATTTGTCAGTTACAAAAAAACGTCAGCAGTGGTGGCTATCAAAATTGGACCACGCTCATAAATAAAAATCGACATTTTACATGCACAAGAATGAACAGCAGCAGCAATTACAACTACACATTGATGACCTTTCTGACACCTGCAAAACTACCGAGCCCCAGTAAAAATTGATCTGTTTCGTGTGTTCCTTCGAGACGTGTGTACAGCTACGTCGCAGCACATGAGAATTAGTGAATTACTACTACTGGAAGCAGCGACTACGCTGGGGCAAAATCAGTTAAGTTCAATTTCTCTAAATTTTTGTAATTTCCTCTTTGGATTCCAAAGAGGACTTAACTGTTTCCTTCGAGACCCGGTAAAGCCTCGTTTGGAGCACACAAACTTCACTTTATAGAGAATTAATTTAGTTATTAAAACACTCCAAAATTCATTAGTTCCAAAGAAATCTTATAACCTCCTTAAATTCTGACAGAAGACCAAAAACTATATTGAAACACATGAAATCTAATCCAAGTGAGTTAAAAACTGAAGAATATACTCCCTGTTTTAGAATATAACAAGTTTTAAGATTCTAAATTTATCCAAAATATAATAGCAATTTTACTATCATTGAGAAGATATTACAAGGTATAAGGTACTTACAGATACCAAATTAAATCTAACCGTTGATTTAGTAGAGACACGATTGGAACAACGGGCATCACGCCACCGGCTAGAGATGGAGCGTGCCGCTGACGCGCCGATGACGGGAAGCTCCCTCCACCACGCCGCCATCGCCCCACCAGCCCCGCCGCCCCTACGTGGCTCCCCAAGGCCGTCCTATCGGCCTCGCCGCCCTAGGCCATCCCGCCACCCCGTCGGCCTCGCCACCTCAAGTCGTGCCGTCGCTCTGTCGCCCCTACGTAGCTCTGGTCGATCGTGTCGTCGCCCCACTGCCCCTGTGCAGCTCCCATCGGTTGCACCGTCCTAGGCAAAAATCATTGTGTTGTGCTGACGTGAAAATACAAGAATACCCTTCCACCTTGTAGCAGCAGTGGAGTTACCATCCTCTGCGTAAGCAGGTACCAATGATACTACCATAATCTTAACTGTTGGATGAGTATGATAAATGGCTCAGATTTGATACATATTCTCCTTAAGGACGGTAAAATTCATCTAAATATAAACCTAATAATTGTAAAGGGTAACTTTTATCTTCAAAATATTTATACTATCTATATATTTAATTACTTATTATTTTACTCAATTATTCTATCCACCCATTCTAATAAGAATAGTACGTTGTTATTAATAATCCTCTTAATACGTGTGTTAAATTTTCGAACATGTGAACAGTGCAGCCAAGATAAGCCAAAGCTATCGAGGGAGCAGTTGGACGATCAGAATTCTGAGCCAGGCAGCCAGCCAGAGTCCGACGTGCAGTGTGCAGCAAGCGCAGCAGCGGCAACCTTTCCGGTGTCGATGAGCGCCTTTTCTTCCGCCAACGCAGCGCGACAAAACTCAAAAAGCCCTCATCACCCCGTCCCATCACGCGCCACTGTAGCAGTCCCCTACCTTCCTAGCTACTGCTGTTACTAGTACTACAGTTGAAACGCTTTTCTACGGCAAAAAATCGCTGTAAGTGCCAAGCCAAAGCCCTGCCCCTTCCTACCGCTAATTAAAACATCCCTAGCCGTAGCAGAGCACTCTGGTCTCTGCACCCGGTCAGCATAAACGCCAGGTTACCTTGTACTTATTCACCACTGATCAGTCCAAACTCCAAAAATAAAAAATAAAGTACTCTCTCCGAAGTACTGTAATCTAAAATTGAAAGATGTATGGTAATCTAAAATCGAATTTAGATTTCACAGTACAATAAATCTAAACACTTACGGTATTATTGTATAGATTTGAAATGTTAAATTTGATTCTAATAAGTTACGATATTATGTAACAGAGAAAGTAATATGTAAACATAAAAAGCTCTGGCACTTGTTAGAGTTTAAAATCTATCTAAGGTTTAGCAACCAAATACTTAGACTTAATTATTTATTACTTTATCAGCTATCTACACTCTCTCGTTCATAATATATTTTGAGATGAGGTGGGTAGTTAGACATGGATTTCAATGGCTCGTCAAGGGTAGTATTTTTACTTCTTAAATACATGGCAAATAAACGTCAGGTTATCTATGTGCTTATTCACCACTGACCAGTCCAAACTCCAAAAATAATAAAATAAAATAAAATAGTTGCCCGTTGCGAAATGTAAAAAGATCAACCCCTCCATCTCCCGAAATGTAAAAATATAAGGGCTTTTAGATTAGATACGTATACTAAAGATATATAAAAAACTATAATATCTTTTTTAAGTAAGTGTGAGCTTACGAGTAGTTTAGTAGTGTAACGAGTAATAAAGCTCAATGATAGTATATACACTTTAGTGCTAAAAATAATCATTTACTAATACTAAATTGTTATATTTTGATAAATTTTGAACTTTAAAAGACACTATATTTTTGAATAAATGGTACTTAATAGAGTTTAAAATTTATTCAAAATTTAGCAACTAAATATTCGCTGGGTCCTAAAATAAAGCACATTTTTTCTAAATATAACAAATTAGTACTCATAAAATATAACTTTTACATATAAAATAACCATACTAATTTTATATTTTATTACTCATTACTCTATCCAACTACTTCTAAACAGGGTTAACAAAACCATTCGGTAACCACGGTTACATCTCGGTTACCGACATACCGCTCACGCTCGGCACCGTCATACCGGCCGGTTTCATTTAAAATTCAAATTTGAAATTGGAAAAAAAATTGGAAAAAATTCTAAAAATAGTAGATAAATTAATATAATTTATGGTGAAATTAGTTTTCAAAAATATTAAACTATCACAAAGTTATGAACTAAACAAGACGAACAAAAATGCAAAATGCAAAAATAATTTATTTTTCAGTCTTCTTCATTCGTTATTGTTTGATTCTTTGTATGCAGGCCTCTTGGATTAATGTCATATGTTTGATCAAACAAAATATCATTCTTGATGAGTGCTACTTGTTAATTATTTGTTCTAAGGCTATTGATTCATAAGCGCTTATACTGTTGAGTCACAAGACTTATCCTGTTGATTCACGTGCACGTAAGATCTGTAACTGTTGGTATGTTAATTCACATGCATGTAAAGTTTAGCGATTCACATGCACATAAGGTATTAGGCTGATGAAACAAAAATATCCAGCAATAAAGTGACAACCTTGTGTTGCACACATTATTAATCTAATGTTAAAGAAAACAATAATTACTCTTCGAGATCGATAACAAACGTTCGATGCTCCCTAGGCTAGTTATAGCTCTAGTTCTGACACTACAACGTACGACAATATCACTTATGGGTATCCTTATCCGCATTCTTATTCGTATCATTATCCTATTTTAGAAGCTACTCCTACTAGATATGTATACGAGTGATAAGATCCTCAATTTTATTCTATATTATATGAAGAATGGCAAACCACTGTAACTTGGACATGATAAAGCTGAGAGAAGTACAAAACAAATATTCTTGCTTTACGTGGCTTACAACTGATGTCTACAGATGAATACAACGCTGCTTATAACCAATAGAGCCAACAATGATAAGTTAGAAATACTCGAATTATCAATTAACCATGTTATTTTATAATTTGTATTTTATTGTAAATTTATAAAATTTATGGTATTGTAAGTTTCTTATTTATCTTGAAAAATAATTTTCGGTGATCTTATAGTTTTTATTTTTCACTAAAAAAGTATATGACTGATACCGCGGTAACCGAAACGCATACCACGGTAACCAAATTTGAAACGTTTTATGAACTGATCTGAATTCAAATTTTAAAATGTAAAATTTAATCGAATTTTTTTTGGTAACTGTTCGGTTACCACGATAACCGCTATCTCGAGCCTGAGCGATATCCAGTCCCAAAATGGTTTTGTTAACCCTGCTTCTAAACCCATACTAGCCACCTGGATCAGCATAGGGTTTTTCATATCTTGGCAGCAATATTCATCATCAAATTTGTTTTTTCTCATCTTATATGAGTTTAGACCTAACTAATGTGGGCATACTATACAATTATTATCAGATATTTTTAAATTTTTAATTATTTATATGCTAGCCCCCGATACATATGATAAGTTATTTACCTTTTTAAAAAGTCAAACATTCCTAGCTTTATCCAATATGTAAATATATAAATATAATATTTATTTTCTATTGTAGATTTTAATATATTTTTCTTTAAACTTATTTATAGTTAAAAAAGTTTTAACTTTTTTTAAAAAATAAATTACTTATAATATAAAATTAAAATAAGTATTGTCCAACTTCACGGGACAATAGTGAGGAAGATGTACCGTAGCCTTTGGGGGTATACAGTTAGAGGGTGTTTAGATCCTTAGACTAGAGTTTAATCCTTGTCACATCGAATGTTCGAATGCTAATTAAAAAGACTAAACATGAGCTAATTATAAAACTAATTGCAGAAGCCTAGGCTAATTCGCGAGACAAATCTATTAAACCTAATTAATCCATCGTTAGCGCATGTTTACTGTAGCACCACGTTGTCAAATCATGAACTAATTAGGTTTAATAGATTCATCTCGCGAATTAGCTCTCATTTATGTACTTAGTTTTATAATTAACTTACGTTTAATACTTCTAATTAACATCAAACATCAGACGTGACAGGGTTAAATTTTAGCATGCGAAAACCAAACAGGCACTTAATGTTATAGTACAAAATTTTGCAATGTTTTGAGATTTTTATAGCTTTCAGTTGTATAGCTTGCGGTCAAATGAAGTCTCATCGACAATGACAGCACTACAAAATCTAAAACAACAATAGGATTTGACCTTAAATGCATCACCAAAATGGGATTTATCCGGCATCAGCAAACAGTGATTAGGCAGCAGACACAGGGAAGCAAGGAACCGTCGTTTTTTTTATATTCAATCAAGGACGGCATAAGATCCTAGAACACTACCCCACCTACTAGCACATTCATCATCCATCCATGCACACACATGACACATCTCGCTCAAGAACAATGCTAGTAATCACTGTACTTGGTGCTACTAATCCTGAATCATCGAATGACATCTCGCCATCAGATCAAAAAAGCACACATTTTTACGAATCTAATCTTCATTGGACCTCCATTAGAGTGAAAGCTTCCTCCTTTCTTGATTAGTAGCACAGCAAACTTGCTAGGTTGACTGATGATGCGTCATTACTCATTAGGGTTGGTTAATTAGACAGAAAGGCTACAAGAAAGAAAGAACCTTGATTTGAACTAGCTAGTCTTGATTAAGATGACAGCGGCGATCCGCCGCTAGCC
>KE372098.1:583576-610847 GCA_000418225.1 Zizania latifolia | reverse complement strand
ACGGCATGAACTCCCCGCACCCATCCACCGCGTGTCCACCCAAACTCGCCGCGTGGTTCTTCAGACACTCCCGGTACACCCCCACCACCACCTGCTCGCCGCCGCCGCTCCCCGCCCTCGCCCTACACTTCGCCGCCGCCGCGCCACAGTTGGGGAACACCACCGTCCTATACTTGACGTCGATGACGGCCTCCATCCCCTCACGCACCCCCACCGCAGCGAGGAGAGAGATCTGCGCGCGCGCGCGGTTGCTGGGTTAGGCCTTGCCGGTTTTATCCATGGGAAACCGGAGGAAAGCGAGGAGGAAAACTACAGGAAAAGAGGAGGCGAGGCCGAGGCGAGAGCCTGAGACGAGATAAGAAAAAGACGGAGCAGCAAGGCAGCGAGATAAATAATTAGCGCGCGAAAAGAAAAATGCAGCAGGGGAGAGCAGGGTGAGACGTGACAAGTCAAGGCGAGGGATGAGGTACAAGTGTACAGTGTCGCTGGCCACGTTTTGAGCCGTGAGCTGCGCTCACAGAATCCCGTCATATTTAGCGTGGTTTTCGAACACCCAACATCTCGGTGGACGGTTTGCGTAGGGCAAGTCGGCTCAGAGTGCCAGCGAGTCCGACTCGCCGGCTGAGCGATCTAAGCAAGCTGAGCTCACCTCGCCAGTCGATCGCTGGCTTGGTCAGTGGACTCTCCTAGCCAGGCGCCTAGGACAGACGGCAGCCCAACAGGAATGAGCTACCGGGGGAGCTGAGCCAGCTCATGTCTCAGCCAAGCTCTAGCCGAATCAGTTTCTCAGCTTGGTTGATAAGCCGAGTCGAGTTAGGCTCAGCTCGCTCAGTAGCCAGCTCAACCGAGCCGAGATATTATATATATATATGTGTGTTGTGTGAGCAGCCCATGGAATCAGATTACTATGCTTGATTTTTTAGTTTGATTTGAGATTTGATGTATGTTGTGACGTGTCCTTAGCTTCCTAACTTTATCTTACACTGAGTCACTTAAGATATCACTAAAAATAGAAAATAACTTACATATCATATAATCATATGATATGTAGTAATCTATAAAATTATATCTCGTACCAAATCTTTAAACAAATGACTCGGTAAATATAGAATATACTTATACTAAGCTTCCACACAGTTGGGTTCTCTTGTTTATAGATTAGGGATGGATGTAATATCTAAAATTTTGAATTGTTTGTAGTCGTATCCAATAAAATATAAATATAGATATTTGTATTCACATCCAAATTAATAATATGGACGATAAAATATGAAAACATCTGAATTTGTTTTGTAAATCCAGATGTAGATGTGGATAAATGAATTTTCATCTGATCCAAATATGAAAACGGATATCTATTATAACAGCAAATCATTCACCATTCAGTTGTCGTTCACTTACTGATTAATCCATATCCACAAGCCCTAAAGCCTGCATGTCCCCTCACTCCTCGCTGTCGTCACCCTCGTGTCCTTGTGCCACTGTTGTCCGCTGCGTGTAACATATCACAAATCTAAACTTAGATGCACAATTCTACATTTTCTCTGAAGAATGATATGACACTTTGATTCTTATGAAGAAATCGTATTTGGTAAACATATGAATGTGAATTCAAATTTAAACTATCCGTTTTATATTTACATCCAAAAACATTCATAATCTTTTTAAATTCAAAGTAAAATATAACAAGTAATGCTATCTAGATTCGATGTCATACTGAACTCATCCATTTATTTCCGCCGATTCCTAGTTTCCTACTCACGAGAAAGGCGTAGGGGTAGCGAGGCAAATAGTGTCAGAGCATTTGGCTTTTACGCGAGCCAAGAGCGAAGAAGAGGTGTAGTACAGTAGGAGTAGGAGTACGTAATAAATGGGGGTAAGCGAGATGCTCGTCTACACATTACTACAATACTACGGCAGCCACGGCGACGACGAGGTGTGAATCTGGACGACGGCCGGGACGGGGTTCTCGGTTCGTCCGTGCAGCAGCCACCGGTCCAAACTGTCATCGCAGAGGCATCGCGTTCGCGTGACAGGAGAAACCGGCGAGTAGTCATTAGGGCGTACGGTAACCTACTCGTTCATCAATCCGATCGTTCACTTCAACCTGCATCGACCAGCTAAGGCTGAGGCTGGGAGAAAAACGGGCTGGGTCATTAGAGCCCGTGATTAATTAAGTAATAACTATTAAAAAGTTAAAATTTGATTATATATATATATATATTTAAAAGAAACTTTTATATACCGAATTTTTATTAGAATTATACCTTTTAAAAGTTTTAAAAGTGCCGTTATAATGAAGCTCAGGTTGTCTATGTTCATTTGAAATTTCGAACGCGCCAAGATCTATCCGGTCTAACTTCATATCAGCCGTTCCAAGCCATTTAACGCCATCGCCCGCCACTTCTTGATCTCCAAATTACTACTGCCGAACGCTAGCAATCTTGTTCTGTTTTACTGGCTAGCACGTAAGTACATCGTAAGATGGAACGTGCGTTCTGCCGGCCGGCCAGGCACCAACCCACCAAGCTCCACCGGCGCCGGTCCACGCGCCGCCGCGACATCGACGCCAACAACTCTACTCTCCTCCGGCGAACTCTGAGGTCAACTGGCGGAAGGGGAGAGTTTGCACGGCTCGTTGCAGCACGTACTGAGCTTTTCTGATGCATGAAATTTCATGCTCAGTACTACGACGTTCCACGTATCGGACCATGAACGCTCGGGCCCGCTCACTATGGCTCGGTGTCACGAAATGTCCGTCCGTTCCTTTCTTGGGCCGTGTTGGCCGAGCTCGAGTTTTTTTGCACACGGGCTGAAGTTGGCCACGCTTGCCACTCCGGCCATGTTTGGTTGGCTTCTCATTCTAACACCACCAAATTTTGGTGGTGTTAAACTAGACAATGCCTAAATGTCCTCTTCTATGTCAACTTTCGGCAACTCGAGAGACTTTTTTACACAAAAGATTTAGCAAGCCATCAAACCGAACAATCGATACACACCCTACCATCCCAATTTCTGACAAAACCGAGTATTTATTTTACATTGCCAGCAGTTGACATGATTTATTTTAGCGTCAAACCAAACATATCATGTCTCACTACATCACCCGGAGCTCGAGGGCACCTCTCCTACTCGCTAGCGATCTCCGCGGCGGCACCTAGTTGTTCTAGCTTGTACTGTATCGTATAGTGCATAATTATGGTGTATTTTACTAATAATATTATACTATTTGTAGAATCAATTTTAATCGTTGATTGTGAAGGATAAATTAACACTTTAATTAATCATATTTTAGATATAATCATTAAGGAATTTACATATATCTCGTTCGTTGACCGGTTGTCATCTCTGTATCACTCATTTTTTAAAACGATTGTATCATTTCTGAAATTTACAATGACTAGAAATCATGTTTAACTCTTGGATCATAAAGGCTTAAGATTTATTTATTGAATGCACAATAAATTGCTCAAATTATAACTCAGACGGAATTATTTTTTATATAGTTGGTTTATATGTGTACTAACTCATATTCATATTGGATGGACAGATGGTAGTTATGCCTACTGACTCAATATTCATATATTTTTCTTTGACTTTTTTGACAAACAATCAATGCCTCTTATTAATGTGGTGTAATTCTTTAAACAATTAATGGAGGTGTTGATAATCTATCTATTTTCGAAAGGCCATTGGTGTGATTGCCGGATTGACGGGGGTGGAAAGGGACAATTGTTATTTTGTTTTTGGTTTTGTTGGCTGAGTTGCATGTCGATTTGTTAGTGTTAAGGGTTTATTTGATACAATTTCAGCGGTGAGATTTATGTTGGATTTGGAACTCGTATGCATAATAAAATAATTTAAACCTTTATTTTTAATCTAAAATAAAAACTAAATTGCTTAATCAATATCCTTAATTCATGCACAACTTAAATCTATGATTTTTTAGAGCTATGTTTGACAAGCTAAAAAAATTCTGGAACCAAACACAAACACGCCTAAATAAAAGCTTATCCCTCTTTCTTTAAACTACTCTACTCGTTGCAATCAAATCGTACCGCAACGGATCACTCATGCACCCCTCGACATGAATGGACGAGAAACTTCATAACACCGGAAGCCGCAGATTGTCCAACCCAACGTGTGCTCTTCAAGTACTACAATTTAAACCTAATGTCAAATACTGAAATATTGATTCTTGGCATATACTCAACCTATGGCCCGTGGTATCCTAAAACTGAAATATTGTATGCTTATTTTATTTTCAAACACCCCGTGCCATGTTTTATACTCCTGCAGTAAATAGAGTGGTTAGTGTGGTTTTCAATCATTTAACCGACCGACGATTACTGAACCATAACTACTAGTTATCCGTTTGCCAGTTCTACGGACTCTGCAACATGTTGCACAATGCAATATTGTATAAGTACAAGCTCGCAATTAGGGATGGTAGTTAATCTGACAGAATATGATTTGCTCCTATAGGATTAGCGTCAAGTCATTTTGTCTAACATATAGTCTATTGAGTCAGGAATTTGCATGAAAACAAGTGTGAGTCGATTATTTAACCCGCCCTACGGATCCATATGTCATCGCCCTTGTCACTAGCTATGATGTCGCCATGACGCCACATAGTCATTTTTATTGGGTTTGTGGGTAGGGGTGGGTGTTCGGTCCGAACCGAATTTTTGATCTGGTTTTTTTTGTTTTTTGTTTTTTGGTTTTTCAGCAATAGGATCCGAATTACTCAGAAAAATAGCATGCACCGACTGAATTTTTGGTTTTTGGTTTTACCCAAATAGACCAAATTTTTCTACAACAAACAGGCCGCACAAGTGCATAAGTTGTCACCTTAAGACCAAAATAGCATGCACAAGTTTAGTGTTCAGCACAACCAAAACATATTTCAAGCAGCACAAACTGAATAGACTCAACTCGTGCATGCTAACACCCTGCAACATAACATACCAAACACAGACAGCAAGCAGCAAGTTCAACAGTCCAAACAGCATGCAGAGTTGCAAACATTTCAAGTACAGCATAACAGATTTCAATGCAGAGTAGAATAAAGTCTCATTTCAAGGCACATGAGAATAAAGTGTCATTTCAAGGCACAATTGAAGTAGTGAAGTACTTGAGTAGTCAACTTATTAAGTATTGAACTATTCAAGTAGATTTGCTAGACTTGTTTGCTTGTGTTTGTGACATGGAAGCAGAACCATCAATTTTGCGTTTATTCTTCCCTTTGTCACCATATTCTTCAATCAACTCTAAAATAAAATATTTGCAAGCATTTAAACAAGTTTAAAGTATGACATGAAATCAATACGAAGAAATATATATATGGTTGGTTGATTATCTTTTTCTAGTTCAGCCAACTACGCCATGTCCTCTGGATATTAATGGGAGTGGTTCTTCTTAGCCAATCCTATATACAAACAAGTGCTTCCACCATGAATGGAGTAAGTGAGGTCCTAAAGTCATCAAGTATTCATCCACTTGTGCTAAATACTGCTTCTGAAGCGACCGTTAAAACTGGAATTGTTAGCACATCACGAGCCAAGCTTGCCAATACTGGGAATCTTGATGAAATCACCTTCCACCATTCTAGAATATCAATTTTTTGTCTTGATCTTTAATATCCACAGCAAGGTATTTGTCGAGTTTAAATTTGTTGCTACCACTTCCAATAGTATTCAATTTTAGTTTTTTTTGCAATTAAGGACTTCATACCTCTTTGGATTTGTTTTGGTTCTTGAGAATCATTTATGCTTGCTATTGCATCGGATGGAGCATATAAATTCCTATATTCATCAAACAACTCACGAAGACAAGTTGTAACAGCAGCTCAAACTTTGTGTCCAATTTTTTAAGAAACATCTCCTCAATAGTTAGCTTAATATACTCAGATAACTTATATCTCGAATCAAGAGTTGCAGCAACAAATATCAACAAATTTATATTCTCTTTCTTCTTTCCCTTTCCTCTCTCCTTCTCGGTCACAATTCTACTTGTTTCAACAAGTTCATACCAATTTTCCTAATATTTGACATACTTGCCTTTCATTCTCCTGCCCATACCTACTTGCAAAAGATCAACACTGTTAATCCAATTGTTAATCAATAAATGGACATCACCTATCTCAAAAAATAAGTTGTGTGAAGTGACATTCAGAGTAGTAGAAATATGTTTAGTGAGTTCATAAAAATAACAAAGGAATTCAACCATTTTCTTTGCATTCTCCCAATCTATCTAATCTAGATACCCTAGGCCTCATATCTCTTCTGACAAGTCAATTGAATAGCATGGATCTTCATCGAGATGCTTTGCAAACACTTTCTCATAAGTGATGGATGCTTTCAACATCAGATAGGTTGAGTTCCAACATGTGCATATGTCTAGGCTCAGAAATGCCTTGCTATCAACCTTCTCTTCCTTAGCTAACTCCTTAAATTTAAGGAACCGAGAAGTTTCATTCTTGATGTACCTAACAGCAGCACGGACACGCTTCATAGAAGAATCCACTTCTTTAAGGCCATCTTGTACAATGAGGTTGACAATATGTGCAACACACCTCATATGAAGAAACTTTCATTCTGCTATGCTTATCTTTACACTATTTAGTTGCTTCCTCAAGTAAGTTATACCACTATCATTATCAACTATAGCAGTCATAACCTTCTTTAAACCCTATTCAATCAAGCATCTATGCAAGTTCTTCCCAATGTCATCGTCCTTATGACCATTTACCTTAAAGAAGCTAATGACCTTCCTGTGAAGCTTCCACTCATTGTCGATGAAGTGCGCAATCACTGTCATGAAGCTATCTTGTTGTTGAGAAGTCCAACAATCAATGGTTAGGCAAACTCTTTCACAATTCTCTCTAAAAATAAGTTTAGTTTTGCTCTCCGTTGAAAATAAATTCGAACCATATCCCTTGTGCATGTCCTACGAGATGGTGTACTCCGACGAGGGCAAGCTACCTTCATAAATTTCTTGAATCCTGACTTCTCGCCAAATACAAAAGGGAGTTCATCTTCTATGACCATTTCAATAAAAGCTTGCCTAATTGCCTCAGGATCGTATTTCTAAGTGGTGATGCATTCTCCTTGAATTGCTTGCAAAGTACCTAGACTTATGTCCTTGTTGTTCTTATGGGGAATGCGCTTGCAAATATTAAAATGCCTACGCATTGCCGTAGTTCCATTAAGCCGTGTATCAGCTGCAATGGAACGACTACAATACTTGCACTTTTCCTTCTTCAATTGTCCTTTGTCATCCTTTATCCTGATAAAGTGATCCCACATTTCTAACCTTAGAGCCATTTGTTTTCTATCATTTTTTCATTGTTATCTTTATCATCACCCTCTTTCTTTTCATTTTATCCTACATTAATTTTGACCACCTCTTCTTCACTATTACAAAGAAGAGGACATCTACAAAATATAATATAAAAAAAGTCAACATTGCAAAGTAGATTCAGATCATATTGAGTCATTAAGGTTAATGGTTGACACTTATACTTACATTGCAAGACCTACAGGACTCCGTTGTGACGGTGTGATGCTCCTCCTCTCCTCCAAGATGCAACAGAAGTTTAGTGAACTGCATTTATAAAGAAAAACTATGAAATCAGAGTCACAGGACATAATAATCAATAGGCCTTACTAGACCAACCTAAGTTTATTTCACTGTCCATGTGCAACAACACAATATCTTGTCGGATCGCTGTTATATTCACTATTTAATTATTTAGTAACACTCTAACAGCAAGGATTCAAGGAAATGTTTAATGTTTTACTTTTACTATATGAAATGCTGCCTTGCTGCAGCCTACTTCTAGTAAATGACATTAACTAGACAGTGAGGATGTCCCAGTTGATAAAAAAGGGTTTGAAATCAATAAATAATACTATAATAATTAGTAGCAGTGTAGCACATTTGGCAATCATACAATCATACCGTTCATACGAATTTACGAATGGGGTCAGCAAAATTTTTTATACCTTAACTAGAAGTCAGAACTGGATTGCCAAGCTGAAGTAGTTGTCGACCTACCGCGGTGCTGCCTGCCCACCCTCACCGCCTTCAGGCTTTATCGGCTCAGTGCTCACCCGAGGACTCACCGGCTCACCGCTCACCGTCCACCGCCCACCACCACCCAAGGTTTCAAATAGCTAGCTATAGCGGAGACTATAGCAGGATATAGCCTCTGGGCAGAGTTAAAGCTAGGCTAGCTATCGTTTGGCGCTAAGCAATTGCTGCCGCTAATAGCTGCAATTAGCCGGCTAAATCCGCTAAATAGTAAAATATTTAACGCTAGACTGAAATCAAAATGGTCTACGTGAGGGAATTAAAATGGGCCCAAGTTCCAATGGAGTATAAATACGTACAAACCCTAGCTATTGCTGTTGCTGCTATCGTTCTCCCTCCTGTGAAATAGAAACGACAATGGCTGCTGCTGCTACCGGCCTTCCTCCTGTGAAATAGAAACAGCGGTGGTTGCTACTGCTTTTGCTGTGAACCTACGACGGCGGTAGCTGCTGACTGCTGTGACTAGAGTTGAAGACCATGTCCCAGCCGGAGCAACAACCAGACAAGATTTCTTCTTTGCTCACAACTACATCAGATAGATAGACTCATAGACATAGTTTTTAGCTATCAATCTGCTTAAAAATAAGATGGCATTTATCTAATCATGGTTTATACATATAGATGTAGAGCAAACATATGGTTTATACTTTATATATATAGTTGTAGTGAGCATAAATGTCAAAGCAATGGTCCGTAGGAATTGATCACAGGGAGAAAATTTGTACTGTTAATTATACACATGTATTATTGGAGCAGATTGATAGCTAAAAAAACTTATTGTTTGATGATAGATAAAATTTGTTTGTACTCTGATTTTTTTTATCTAGCTTTATCATGATCTGTTCTTTTATTTTTTATTCACCTATATGTTATCAGGTCCACACAAAGAAACGCAATAGATTACTTCATGACATGATGAGAGATCTTGTATTTGTGAAATTTAACTCCATACTTAAGCTCAAGAAAGAGAACAAGAGCAGAGATCCTATATTAAAGGAGTTAAATGATGTTCTAGAAGATGAGAACAATGAGTTTGTTACTGAGGTTATACCAAATGCAAATGGAGGACAAGATGCAGATCATAAAGTTACACAAGTGCAAGTTGGAGTATCAATGTCACAGGAGCAAGCCAAAAGAAAGTGGCCTATGCGCCCTGCAAAAAAGAAAATCAGGAGCTTGCAATCTCTTATGCGTGACGATTCAGAGCCTGCAGCCTCTGCTTCTTCTGAATTAGAGGACAATCAAGATGGTGATATTTTAATGCATGTTCAATCTTCAGAATCTGCTGATTCAGAAGATGAATAAATAAGTGGAATGCATTATATACTGCAAATGCTGAAATACCTTTGATGTTTATTAGTTTGATTGAATTTAACAACTTTGAATGCACTGCATAATTCAGATTGAATTTCCGTGTTTGATTGATGATGTAATGAAGGCATGTAGCTCTGCACTATATATGTTTATGTGCTAAAATGTCTTTGATGTTTATCGGTTTGATTGAATTTAACGTATTTGAATACACCGTATACTTCAAATTAAATTTCTGTGTTTGATTGATGATGTAATGAAGGCATATAGCTCTGTACTATATATATTTATGTGTTGAAATGTCCTTGATTCTAATTTTTTACATGTATTTTGCCTAAACCGCTAAATTAGGCTATTTGAGGCTATAGCCAGCTATAGCCTTTATAACCTTTCTATAAGCCATCCGTTAAATGCCTTAGCCGGCTATTTGAAACATTGCCACCACCTGGCTACCGAGTCACCGCCGCCAGCCCACCACCGCCGCAGTGCTACCTGTCGCCTACCGTAGTCATGCTCACGGACACGGGACATGCGGTTAGTCAGTCACGGGCTCACGGCGTCACGCCGCCGCCAAGTTGCTAGGCTGAGCCGCCTCCGCGAAGAAGAGGAAACGGGAAACCCTTCGGCCTTCCTTTGGTCTTTGGTCTTTCGATCTGAGGAAACACGGTTAGCATGTGAAGCAGGCTGCAGCTATGGCCTGCGGGCCTTGGCTGCTATTGGGTTTATTCGGTCTCTGTGTCAAATCGGTCTTCTAGACCTAATACCTAAAATACCATAATAAAATTTGGTTTTCTAAACCCTATACCTGAAATACAGCCTAAATTACTTGGTCTCGGTTTTCTTATTCGGTCTCAAGTATTTCGGGCTTGGTTTTTTGTTTCGGTTTTTATGCCCACCCATATTTATGGGGACTTATCTTGTCTGCATCCAAGTCCGAACAGACTGAGTCCAGACCTAACCCCACCCATTGCCATCTCAACGTATCAGGGTGCTCCATTCTACCGTATTGTTTTGACCATCTTGACAAACTCCGTTGGGATCACTCCGGTTTTTCAGGTTGAGCGGGCCTTAGCCTTCGCAGAAATCTTGCAACGGAAAAAACGAACTACAAGTCAAGAAAGGACAAAAAAACAGAAACAAGAACGAACACACCGCCATCTTTACAGGATCGGCATGCACCTCAGCAGCTGCAGAGTGTCAACAACGCGATGGCCCTGATGAGACGCCTCCTGATCTCTCACAAGCCGGTGAATTCACAAGGTATTATGAGATTATTGGATCAGTGGTGAGAATTTTAGCCTTCGGTTAATCAATCTGTTCTTGGACGACGAACTGATATGGTTCGATCTCCAGGGAGCAGAGCAGGGCTGTTGCGTTGCTCGGAGCTCAGTTTCTTGTTGCCTGATCTGACCGGAATCCAGCGGTGAATCTCGCCGCTCGCTTGCGCTGCTCACGTAGCAGGTTGGTTTCGTGGATGGTGGCGGAGAGAAAGATGCAGCCTTTGCCGCCGCCGGAGCACCACCGGAGGGTGCTCCGCTACGTCGTGTTCCTCGCTCTCTCCCTCCTCGCCTTCTCCTGCTGGGCTCTCATCAGCTCAAGGATCGACAGCGCAGTCCTGATGGCGAGCGGCGGCAGCGGAGGCGGCGGCGGTGGCGCGGCATCTCTGCTTGCCGCCAAGGATGATGGGGGTGGTGGTGGTGGTGATCGTCGTTATCAGCATCCTACGTCGAGCCCGGTGGCGGTGCCGGCGAGTGGTGGTAACTCGACACTGCGCGCCGTCGAGATGGGCGGCGGCCTTGTGATGAACCGGCCGCCATCGGGAGGACGAGGAGGAGGAGGAGGAGGAGGAGGAGAGGGAGAGAGAACGTGCGACGCGGAGAGCGCGCTGCTGAGGGTGTACGTGTACGACCTCCCGCCGGAGTTCCACTTCGGCATGCTGGGGTGGACGGGGAAGGGGAGTGGCGGCGACGGCGCGTGGCCGGACGTCCGCGACGCCCGCGCCGTGCCGCGCTACCCCGGCGGTCTGAACCTGCAGCACAGCGTTGAGTACTGGCTCACGCTGGACATCCTGTCCTCCACCTCCTCATCCGCCGCCGCCGCCGCCACCCCCGCCGGGCGCCGGCCGTGCACCGCCGTCAGGGTGGCGAACGCGAGCCTCGCCGACGTCTTCTTCGTCCCATTCTTCGCGTCGCTGAGCTACAACCGGCACTCGAAGCTCCATGGGAGGGGGGCGACGAGCAGGAACAGGTTCCTGCAGGCCGAGCTGGTGAAGTACCTGGCGAGGCAGGAGGAGTGGAGGAGGTGGGGCGGCAAGAACCACCTCATCGTGCCGCACCACCCCAACAGCATGATGGACGCTAGGAGGCGGCTCAGCGCCGCCATGTTCGTCCTCTCCGACTTCGGGAGGTACCCGCCGGACGTCGCCAACCTGAGGAAGGACGTGATCGCTCCCTACAAGCACGTGGTTCCCTCCCTCGGCGACGGCGACTCGCCGGGCTTTGAGCAACGCCCCGTCTTGGCTTACTTCCAAGGCGCAATCCATCGGAAAGACGTAAGTATAATTAAATCACCTCGTAAAATTATGTCGTTTTTTCTTTCAAAAAATAAAATTATGTCGTTTTGAATACTTGTGTACGCTTCATAATGAATAACCATGAAAAAAAATGCTAGTTTGCTATGAAATTGCTAGGTTTTGCAAAAAAATGCCATGGTTGATCTGATCTCTTCTGCCACACGCCCGCACTACCCATGAAATGCTAGATTTGCCCATATCTTCTTCCTCATCGTCTTATATTCGCTTTCTCTAACTTCCATTTCTAGAATAGCAATTACTTAAAATGTGTTTGGTTGCTTTTAAGTAGTAGGATCGTGTATCCTAGATGAGAAGTAGTTTGAGAAGATGCAGGCTAAGTAAATTCAACGTTTAGTTATGTTGTATGAGCGGATACAATAAATTATGAGATTTTATTTAGTTAGGTGCATAAACGGGTGCAGTCTATCTAGCCTGTGAGACTGACGTGTGAGTCCATCAATTTTATCACGGAGAGAAGCTTAATTTAGATGTATGAGTGAATTCAACCATCCTACACGTACTCATACAAATAATATAGCAAATTCAACCATCCAAACATTGTTCCCTCAAAATTGTGCGGATCAGCGGATATAGGATGACCAAATGCAAGCAACCAAACACACCTGAATGTATCTAGCACTATATGTAATGCATGAGATGGTAGAGCCTTCTCTTGATTGCGCCATGCACTATATGTAATGCATGAGATGGTAGAGCCTTCTCTTGATTGCGCCATGTCCAAGTGAGTGGCTACTTCAACATTTGAGCAAAATTCTAATGGTGTTTCAGGGTGGAAGGGTTCGCCAGAAGCTGTACCAGCTGATCAAGGACGAGAAAGACGTGCACTTCACCTACGGGAGCGTCAGGCAAAACGGCATCAGGCGCGCCACCAAGGGGATGGCCTCGTCGAAGTTCTGCCTGAACATCGCCGGCGACACGCCCTCCTCGAACCGCCTCTTCGACGCCATCGCCAGCCACTGCGTCCCCGTCGTCATCAGCGACAACATCGAGCTCCCGTTCGAGGACGTGATGGACTACTCGGAGTTCTGCGTGTTCGTGCGCGCCTCAGACGCGGTGAAGAAGGGGTTCCTGCTGAATCTGCTCAGAGGGATCACCCAGGACGAGTGGACTGCCATGTGGAGAAGACTGAAGGAAGTTGCCCATCACTTCGAGTATCAGTACCCTTCACAGCCAGGTGATGCTGTTCAGATGATCTGGGGAGCGGTAGCTCGGAAGATGCATTTTGTGAAGCTGCAGCTTCACAAGAGTGGTAGATATCAGAGAACACAATCTGAATCACGAAGGTTAGATAGCATTGAGGTTCATAGCTAGCTTGCAGTTCTGGTCAATAATTTACATGTAGCTGGGAAAGTTCTATGCTCATTTTGCAATCTAAGGTGCTGTGTGGATCGAGGAACATCCGGACGGAATGAGGCGATGCCACTTTTATACTTTTAAGTGTGTTTGGGTGAAAGACTGGTGTGATGAGATGATCCCTGAAGAGGAATATTCCCTCTAGATTCGGGACGAGCTCGTCCCTAAAAAACGAGTGGACGAGCTCGTCCCACTCGCGCGCAGCAGGGACGTTGGGGCTCGCGCGCAGCGGGGGCATTGGGCTCACATGTAATGTATCCCATTGATGTAATCCATCGTACCAACCAAACAAAAAATATAGAATGGATCTATCAAACTAACCAAATAAGAAATAAGATGATCTGATTTAAAAAAGAAGGATGAAACCACTATTGATCTAAAAAAGAAGGACGAAACCACCATGTTTCCGATCCAAACACAACCTAAATTGCAAACACCATGTGCAGCCAATCTTTAACCAAGAGATAATTAGTTGCAGGTGAATAGTCGCCAGTTTTACGATCCTTTAAAGTTCTTTCACCTCCAAAGAAAGGAAACATGATCTGAGAAAACAACACTATGATTCAAACTGTAAGAGATTACAAAATGTCAAATTGTACACTTCGCTTTCGATGCTAATCTTGTTAGCAAGCAGCCAAGGAAAAAGAAACAAGCATGATACGAGTTGCAAGTGACAGTAGCATATCATTAACTGAAAAGGAAACAAAAGCATGATACAAGTTGCAAGTGACAGTAGCATATCATTAACTTTCAGTTTAATTGCGTTGATTGATAAATTTGTAGCAGCTCCCCTCAAGTTTTAATTCAGATCTCTCTTGTTCAGTTGGCTCTCCCAGTTCTAGTTCCTTCTTTCTCTCTTTTCCTCTACTCTATTCTTTGTTTTTCGTTTTCTCCTGTAACCTTTTTGACTTTGGGTCTTCTTTAATATACAAACCTCAGCAGGACCCTCTTCTATTGGTTTATTAAAAAAAATGATAGATAAAAAGTTGCTTATTGCGGCACACAGCAACGGATGAAAAGTTCAAAGAATAAGTGAAGCACTATTGCCTGTTGGCGTGTAGTTTAGCAGCAAATCTACATCCGAGTCATCCCCTTATATCCTAATGAACACTAAATGCTAGTTTGGCAGTCTAAGAATTCAGCCCATTTTATATAAATGGGTCCGGATTTTAGTATATACAGTTGATTATTAGCGATAAGCTTTGGTGAACTCCTAACAAATACTGCCAGCTAGTTCAGCTAGTTGAGCAAAACAAGGCTCCGATGCTCACTGTCTAAAACTATTACATTCTTTAGAGGCGTTAGTCTAGTAGTCATCAAGTTTGTGAACTGCACTTGCACATACCTGCGTACCCAGTATTACATCACGTCCAACTATCTTCATACAGGCTCACCTGCCTCAGATACAAGCAAAATTCTTAAGATAACTAAGCCATGAATCGTTACCGAAATGTGAGTAAAAACTAACCAGGCCACATCAAAACCTAACAATACTAGGTCAGTACTCACCAATAGCAATTACTGTGAGTTATCCCATGAAGCCCAATAGGGGAGCAGATTCTCCGCCTTGCCCAGACAGTCGAGGTGATTCTCCGCCTTGCCCACAAAGTCGAGGTGCTCAGTGATTTGCCCCCCTTTCTGGCTGTCCTTTTTCTCCTCTGGTTCGGTGGATCGCCTCGGCGTCGGGCGGGCGTCGGGTGCGGCGGAGAAGAGGGGCGGTGGGCCGGTGGTCCGCGATGCCGGGGTACAATGCCGCTGCCTGCCGGAGATGCGACCACGATGCCGTCGTAGAGGCGTAGAGGTTGTTGACCTCGCCGGTGATGAGCCGGCGGGCTGTGACGAGCACGGCGTCGGTTGGTTTAGCCTGCGTTGGGTGAAGCAAAAAAAAAAGGTGCGTTTGGATTGGATTCGTTCGGCCCAACCCAAACAAAATTGGGTTGCCTTCAAATTAGACGAATTAGACGTGTACATCATCCATTCTACAAAGATTTTATTTTCGAAATAATATTAATAAATTATTAGTAAGATTAAAAATAAAATATTTTTTATTAATAAGAAAATAGTATTATAGAGTAATAGTTAATAAATATGTAAGAGATATTAAAAATAAAACTTATTGGTTTGTAATTCGAGGATATTAATGATGTAGAAATGAAGTTTGTTATCATAATCTTCAAAAATAGGATCTAAAATTTAAATTTAGCTGCAGTTTTTTTTTATAAAAAGTAGAAACAAGCATGGCCATTTAAAACTGAATTTATGCTTTTGATACCCTCCACTAAAATATGGCCAACGCCAAAACTTTGATAACGAAATAAACGAATGTTGAAATCCATTGACATTATTATGGTTTGGGTTGGTTTTGGTCTAGCTGCTCTAGTGGCAATGACACTAGCGCGTCAGCAAAGTGGATCGTGTTCAATTATATCACTTTGTCCGTACTCGGTTGGTGGCTGGGCAGGCTGGCATATCTTACCGTTGAATGGGTCGGTTTGGACGCCGGCGATAGGGCGACTGGTAGGAGCGCCGAGTGCAGTCCGCAGAATCAAGCAGATACGTCCACGTGTCCATCCATCAATCGATCTACTGATCTTTGGGTTCATTGAGTTCATGTTAACGGCTCATCTAATCTTTTTTTTTTCACTGACACGTGAGGCCACAAATAAGGAGAAGAGTAGAATACGTTATCATCATGAACTCAATTTTTTAAGGAGTAAATATTTAATTATATATTTATATGTATATATTTTTAAAATATCATCATGATATTTTAATTCGTAGTCGAACTAGTCATGCAAAATTGGTGAGCAACCCTGCTGTGCTCTGATATTATACATGTGGAATTATTAAATGACAATAAAATTAAAAAGATTATATAAAAATTATCATAAAAGTTATTTTAAAGTTGTTTGTTAACTTTTTGTTATTAAATTTATTCACTTGAACGCTTAAATGTTTTTTATAAACTTTAACTCTATCCATCTTCATCTTAATTAGTTGTATTCTTGGACCTTGAAACGGAGGAGAAAGACAAAGTATTAGCTTAAGATTGGGGATGGAAATTTAATTAAAGATTTTTGTGGCGACCATCATAGAAGTGATTGACAAATGTTTGATCATGCCATAGTATCGACAATTTCTGAAGTTGATATTCTTCGGTAAAGAAAAGCGGCTGGAAAGTGGAGGTCTTCAACTCGGGGTCCTTCTCGAACATTAAACAGCCAGCAACGTACAGCCTCCTCTCCAAATATTCATCAATGGCTGCGTAGAAAAGCATATTTAAATCAGATCGAACAGACAATTGATCTTAAAAAATCAAAATCAGATATTAAGCTAGTCTAGTTTCGTAAAAAAACCTGAGATATAATTGAACGATAAAAATCAGGTGAACCAACCAATATTTTAGCTGGCGAACTGGTACCGATTTTAAAAAACCAATTAATTCAATGTTAATACATAAAACAATTTTTATTTTATATTTTTTCCTACTCTGAGTCTAAGGATAGGATAAGATAGTAAATATGTTTGTGACTTAAATTTAAGTTTGTTTTATACTTTTATACATGTTTAATAAACTATATTAAATAATATAGATACTATTATTATTTTAGTGGTTTATTAGTTGTGATTTATAATATTATATTTATAGTATCACTCTAAATTATAATATTATAATATAATTATTATCTTAGATATAAAGCTATATTTTTAACATCTAACTTATTAAAATAACATAAACAAATATAATATTAATAAAAAATCGACCATTAAACCAATCATACATATAAAGTAGGAAACGGACAGTCTAACCACCACCGGTCCCTATTATTTATCCTACGGTCCAAAGGGTGGTTTGGTGTGGACTCCAGAGCGATTGGCTTGTCAATTTTCCTTGGTTTCGATGAACCGGCAATGGATTAGATAGGCCAGCTATCGATAATGCTGACACAGTGATGTGAATATGTGATTGGAATACAGAATACTCCATTTATTCATGCCAGAATACAAACCATAAACTTTGAAAAATGCTTTTAAAATACAAACATCCTGGCAAAATTAGTGTTTTTTTGTTGTTCGAAGTATTTGATAAAGAGTTAGATCATCCTACCAATAATCACTTTGAAACGTACCCTGATATTCAAAATCAACTTTTTGATGGCTATGACGAAGAGGGTGAGTAATGTCCTATCTGTATTGCCTGGGGTAACTAAAGTCGACCATATAGCCATCCTTTGTGATGGCTGCATGGTCTGAATTGTGGGAGGTGACAAACGGACAAAGACTAGAAAGAGTCTAACCGTCCAACATCCAACACATAGCTAATTGGTTGAATTTCTTTAGAAAACCTAGGCAAATATAGGCAGACCCAGTGATTATACACACACATTCATTGTATTATAAGACGTTACTAGATCAAATTTAATATTTTACACTATAACGAATTTAATTTAAATAGTAATATTATTCAAATTTATTATATTATAAAATATTTAATTCGATTCTATATTATAATATTATAGAATACGGATGTGATCTGCCCATCCGAGTGGCGTGCGACGACAGACGTCAGTCACGTGCGTTTTTTTTTTTTAAAAACGGAAACCTCGAGGACCAAATGGAATAAAGAAGCGATCGAGAAGGTGCTCACTGCTCACTTCCGAACAGCTTTCGCCGTGTAGTGGGGAAAGGTGATATCCGGGCTAGTTTCCTTTTCTTTTGTTTCTTGTGAGAAGATTCAAGCTTTGTTAGGAAGAGTAGCAGTGATCCCCTTCCCTTCTACCTTCCCCCCATCGGATTGCCCACGCCGTCGGCGATGGCCACGACCACGACCACGAAGCCGATAGCGGCGGGCGGGGAGGTGTCCGAGGTGGAGCTCTCGGAGACGGGGTCTCCGGACGTCGGCAGCCAGAGCAGCGGGAGCGGGAGCGGGAGCGGGGGCGGTCGGAGCACGGCGGAGTACTCCGGGTGGGTGTACCACCTGGGCGTCAACTCCATCGGCCACGAGTACAGCCACCTCCGCTTCCTCGTCATCCGCGGCAAGTCCGTCGCCATGTACAAGCGCGAGCCAGGCGAAGAACCGGGAATCGTACGTTCCCTCTCTCCCTCCTTGCCCCTTCTATGTTTCGGCTCTGAATTTTCTGATGTCTGTGTGTGTGATTGTTCTCGCTTCTTCGCTTCGCCTTATAACTTGTCATCAGAGTTGCAGGGGTGGGGTTGGATGGAGCTGCTTTAAACGGGGCTCGTCGGTTTCCTCTTGCTTTACTCTTTGTTATATTTAGTGTTGTGCGTGCGCCGTTATTTTGCACGGAGGTTCTTCGACCTTGTCAGAACTTGTCAGAATTTTGGTATTCTAGATGAACCGCTGAATCGTGCGTTGCTGGAGCTCGTGGCTGTTGCAAATTTGTTGTCAGGGAACGGAACCTGTATACAAGATTAGTATATTCCATGTATATCCATATTGTTCTCCACGGTATATTCACTTGGCAAGGCAGTAGTTTAAAGATTCGGTAAGATATAGAATATTATGTATAACCAAATCTTATATAATAGGTATGTTACCTCTTATACTTGAGGAATACTTTAACCTACTAGGACATTGTAAACCCTGACCCCTGCGTGTATAGAAGGGGAGGCCAGGTAGCCTCTAGAGGCATGGATCCATGCAACAAAACTTAGATCGCAATCTCAAGCTAGATAGATCTACATTGAGACATCAAACAATCAAGCCTTGTAATCTCATACAAACCAGAGTACTTGAGACATATACTCTCTCTGGCTAGGTCAATATTGACATAAGAACATGACGTAGGGTATTACTTTCTTTGGAGGTGCCTGAACTTGTTTAAATTTTGTGTACCATCTCGACTTAGGTAGGCAAGCAACTCTGATCTCTCTACTCATTGTATATTCCCTCAACTCTTACAGTTCCTTGTTCAGTAAAATATTTGGTTTGGTGTAATGTAGGGAATGTCTCAATACAAGAAATTACTGGGGAAAATGTGGCATCAGTTTGATTCGGCTGGATGACAATTTTGTCTTTGTACTAAGACAATGCTCATTTGTGCAGTTGGGGTTGCTCCAGTTGTAATTTTTTTGTTCTTCTGGTGTTACTTTTATGGGCCTGCCATTATATGATATATATGTATTCTCTGTTTGCCAATAGTCGTGCAATCTAACCAGTAATAAATTTCAGAGGAAACTAATAAGCTGTGTGTCCTCAAGTTTTGTATTTGGTCTACTACTGACTGAAAGGATACATTGACTGTCGTATCTCATCAGGGCTGTTATGAGTTGTAGTTTCAATCAAATTGATATTTTTAAAAGAAATGATTTTATTGATTTTGCTAGAATATATCCATACAATGATTTATGGTTGTTAATCCCACATGTCCTTGAGATAGCAGACTAGGAAGATAGTTGGGTAGAGACATCTAGAGCTACATTTGGACACAAAATCTGAGAGTGGTTCCTCTTTTGCAAATTCTCTCTTAAGTTGTTTTGGACATTGCATTCATATGAAATCTTATTACCTCTTGTTGTTTTATCTTAGCAACCCATCCGAAAGGGCGTTGTTAGTGTCACTCTTATGGTGGAGGAGCTCGGTCGCCGGATTATCAACAATGGGGTAATGGTCCAATTCTGTTAGTTGGTTGACAATTAAGGCTCTGTTTGGCATTGCGGTGGATTATGATTATCTTATTCGGTGCAACAATTTTTAGATATTTCAGCATTTGGCAAACTGCCTTTTAATCTATGCTGCAAACTGTAATATTATTGAGATTTGAAAATATAGAAAAACTTGGGAAGGCATGATAACATATGTTGTCTAATCTTAATTCAATTTGTAAAAAATTATAACAATTATAGGTTTTTATTTCCAAAACAATTTAAAACAAGCACATCCAGACACAGCACAATGAAGCACAACAATCACAAATTGAGCCTAACTATCATATATGTTCCTATAAAAAAGTGCAGCATAAGTTCTAGCCATGATAATGTTTTCTTCAATCTCAATTTCCTTCGAAAAATCATGGCCCATGTGCTTACCTTTATAGATAACCAACTTATGTTTATGAAAACCCAGGAATATTATGCCTTGCGATTTTACAATCGGTTGGACCAAACAAAGAAAGGAGAGGTACACTGCTTATTATACCCTTGTATATTTGCAAACAGTGCTCCTATATACTAAAGGTTTACTTCTATTTACCTTTTACTAGATCGCATGTAGGAGCCCTGGTGAAGCTCAGAAATGGATTGAAGCATTTGAACAGGCCAAACAACAAGTAATTGGCTAATACTATCAAATATACTAAAGTTATTATCTGTGTAAAGTAGTTTATGTGTTAATGGGTTCATCCTCTGTACACTTTGTGTGCAAACCTGGCCCACAGTTACCTCGAAGCACTGTATTCATGGTGTTTCTGCTCAAAGAAATCTACTAACCTTTTGTCTATGTTTCCTAAATTGGCATTCAAGTTGTGGTAGCATATCAATGAAGTTACTTATTTGTTATTTTCTCTAATAACGTGCACTATAGCAAGAAACACAAGCGGCATACATTTATGCACCAAAATTTAACATGTAATGTAATCATATCATTATGATAACCAGAAGTCTCAAGTAAGAATTATGACAGGTATGCATGCAAATGTGCATTGAAGCAGGGGACACTATATGTATATCTGAGCTTGCTTCCAAGAAACATGATTACTGGCATGAGGGAGAAGGGGAAGGCTTAAGTCTTGGAAATTTTAGTATTAACAAATAAGCTCATTGGTTCATCTGCCATTGTTGTACTTGCTCCTGTCCATGGGTGTTATAACTTATTTTTCTGTCCTGGGAATTAGAGATTTCATTACTCCAATAGGGTTGTAATACAATCTTGGTAGGCTATCTGTTATTTCTGGTGTAAAAACCATTATCGTAATTTCTTGTGTAAAAAGGTTTATGTGTTTCAAATTTATACACAGCACTGGTCCTTTGTTTAGATATGACTTTTGATTCCAATTATTATACAATCGTAGCTTCTATATTTGATTTGATTCTTTTTTATCCTGATTTTTCATAATAGGCAGACTATGACCTGATGACGAGAGGAGTTAGCTGGAACAGATCCCAGAACAAAAATGAGTATGGAAGTTTTTCAGTGAGATGATTAATTTAGTTATTTATTTTCCAATTTGCAATTTAAAGTTCTTGTTAAGCCAAAGCTCTTATGGCATATAATTGTTTACACCTGGAGGCTTAATCTTGATGGACATCGACGTCGTGTAAGGAGATATGCACGAGGCTTGGGGAAACTTGTAAGAATCGGTAAAGGTAGGATATTAAAGATGCAACATTAATTTGTATCATCATAGTATTGCAATTTTACTTTGGAGACAGTTCAGTTTTAAATTTTGGACAAGTTTGCACAATTCCTTAGCTAAACAAACCAAAATGTTTGTCTTTTATTTTTAAACAACTCTATTTAATAAAAAATATTTTGGTTGTCCAGAAGGACGGTAGCCAAAATCTGAAGATCGAATATGATCTTGGTAAATTGTAAAACTTGCTAGTCCTTTGGCATTTATTCATCAATTAGATTGTCTTCCCAACAAAATTTACTGGGCATTGTTTGTACTTTGTAGCCTTGTTCATATCTTAGTTCAATTCTGACAGAGTTTAGGCTTATTCCTCTTTGGTTGCTTGCCTGATACTTCCAGAATTGTTCTAATGAATGTCTTCAGTCAGCCTTTTCCACATTTGCTTGTAGGTTGTTTTAATGTTTTGGGTTAACCTAATTATGAACTATGAAGTTATATGTGAAAGCACTATGTCATAGATCTTTCCTTACCTACGGTTCTTTTATTTATGTTTTCATCACAGGACCAGAAAGGCTCCTTCGGCAGTCTTCAGATCTTAAAAGTCATGAGATAGTTAATACAAACTTTGGAGGTGATTCTGGAGATGCATTTGAAGCACATGAATGGAGATATGTTCGAACATTTAATGGTATCCATATGCTATTCCTATTGGCAGTTTGGCACCTTATAACTTATAAGAAATCTGATTCATCTGCCTATATTTACTTTTTTCCTCTGGATGGCTACCCAAATCTTTGTTAGGTGAAGTTACAGTAACCATCTTTTATTATCACTTACAAGAATGTTGTTACGAATTTAAACCTCACCTGGCAATCCACATGACAGGCTAGCACTTTACTTTTGTTATAAATTATGAAGGCACTGTTTTATCTGGGACAGTTTTCATTACATAAATCTGTGCACAAGAAAGTGAATTTGAGTTCTAAGTTCAATGCCTTAAGTGCACAAAATAATGGGTGATAGCATTTCCTGATGTCCTTGAGGCCCTGTTTGGGGGAAATTCTAGCAGCTGCACCTACTCATAGAATCTTAAGCTCCCCAAACGGTCTAGATTCTTGATTCAGAATTTTAGATTATGAAACTTAATAGCTACATTTCTAGAAATGGACTAGGATCCAGAAGCTGGTTCTTCTCAGTTTTTTCAGATTCTCACCAGCTAGGATATTCACTAGCTGCTTTTCAGAATCTTAAGCTACCCTAAAGAGGGCATGTGGCTTAGTTTGCACCAGCTGTCCCTAAAAAAATATTTGTTCAAAAAATATTATTCTATCTGAGAAATTAAATTGAAGTTAGATATATCTTTTCCAACATTTAACTGGTCATTTTCATCTCATATGATTTGGAATGCGATAAATACGTCCATTTGTAACTTGATTGAAAAAACAGCTAGATGATCACAGATGTCTGTTAAAGATAGATTGGGTTTCTTATAGAAAGAATCTGTTTAAATACGTAAACTATAGATATAGATATAATCCGTTTAAATATGTAAACTATAGCCATGTATAATCAGGAAAGGTTGGCCGGTCTAGTTATTGATAGAAACTAGAGATTGATTTCAATATAAATCTGGAGATCACGGTCTATAATCAGCTGGGTGTTTTAGCCCTATATAAACATGAAGGGATCAGCAGGGATCCTTACAGCCAACATATTAATTCACAATGTTTAAATGTGTTTCAACTAAAACAACTGAATACCAATTTAGCTTTGTAATTATTATTCATTACTAGAACCCTAGGGGCCTGAAATGATAAGATCTGAAACCTGTCTAATCATTATATCTGTCCAATTATCATAAGCTGATTTACTCGAACGTGTTTGATTGTTATGCAGGCATAAGAATTTTTGAAGATATTGCAAACTCAAAGGTAAGAAGGTATTCTGCTTCAGAAGGTGAAATATATATAACATATCTCTGTATCTTTGCTAGTTAAATGAACTTATCCCCATTTTCTTACTGGTTACTTACTTGGTTGTCGATCTGTCTTTACTAACAAAATCATGCAACTCTTTCTGAAGCAAATAAGCAATAATCAATGAGCAAGCCATATAACAAGTATGATTTCTTTACAGTTTTATCAATTCACACATTTGTAACCTAGTACAAAATTAGAACAAGGCTGCTCTGTGCTTCAATGAGTGAAATGCCTGAAGTGGATCATTGGCCTCCAGTCATGATCCCTCCCAAGTCCCAACAAAGTTATAGCTTCTTAATATGTTTTTCGTGGTGTACAACCTGCTTGTTTTGAAGCCAATAGTTACCAAAAAATGTCACATTGACCACATTGCTGCTAAAAGTCTACTCCAATTGGTATCGTAGTTCATTTCTTTGCCAAATTTTGGTCAAATCACAAGCCACTGATTTTCCTGACCGAGCTTTGGTAATATAAACTCTTTGAACGAATTGCCTGATTTTAGGAATGAACTGAATAGTACCTTAACCCTTTCAAGGTAGTATCCAATCTTCTATTCACATGTTTTTTTTAGAAAAAAGGAAACCTTATGTGGGTGAAAAGCCGAAACTTTTCATAATTTTTGTAGGGTGGAAAAGGGGTACTTCTTAAGTCTGTTGGGGTGGTTGGGGCGAATCCTGATACTGTATTTGAAGTGCTTCTCAGCCTTGATAAGTATAAGCGATATGGGTAAGCTGGTAGTTTATTTGCACCTTACGATGGAACCAAATACAGGTTATACTATGATATATTGACAACTTTCTCTACTGAAATTGACCTGTGTAGGTGGGATATGCTGACTGCTGATTTGGAATTGGTGGAAACAATTGATGGACATTACGATGTGGTTTATGGGACCTATGAACCTAAATATTTAAACTGGTATTTTTCTCTCACTATCTTGTGTATTATCCTTGAATAAATGTTAACATTATAAATGAAAAAGTCTATTTAACATCCCAAGTAAATATCCATAGACACATATTCCTCTAAACTACAAAATCGGATTCTTAACCCCATCATCTATACTATACCGGAGAAACAACCTCTTAGGGCGGTTTGAGACGGCAATTTTGCCTACGTGGTAGTCCACGCTTGCAGGGGCGTTGAGCTGGCTCGGTTGACATGTGGGACTGCCTTGTCAGTGACATGGAAATATGCCTACCTCTTTCTCTCTCCTACTCCTTCCTCCTTCCTCCTGGTCCGTGGCCAAGCCCGCGCGCCTAACCTCCGCTTGCCACACCCCCCACGCGCCGCCCTCCCCACCACGCCCGAGCACCCGCACGCCATGCCCCCCGTGGGCCACTCCCCCGCACACTCAGCCCCCCGCGCACCGCCCTCTCCCCCGCGCACGAGCGCCTGCGCGCCTAGCCTCCGTCGCGCCACCCCGCTCCTCAGCCTTGTCATGCTGTGCACTAGCAAAGGCGTGCGGTTCGTCCACGTGGTGACCGTCACCAGGAGCTTGCCGCAGCTCACCATGTTCGGCAACTACTTCAGGTGGGGGCGGCTAGTGGCCAGAGCAGAGGGAACATGTCGCTGGAAGTGTGCAGGGCGTGGGGCTGGAGTGGCGCATTGGTGCATGTCGAGTTAGGGCTGGCCGGTAGGCTGAGGGTGTGGCCAGGAGAAGGAGGCAAGAGGAAGGAGGAGAGGAGAGAGAGGAGAGAGAAGGGGCACCGATCCACATCAGATTTTTGGGTCCCACTTGTTAGCCACCCGCGCCGAGCCAGATTAGCTGTCCCGTGCCAGTGTGGACTGCCACGTAGGCAAAACCGTCGTCCCAAACCTCTCCGGGGGTAATTTCTCCTGTATAGAACAGATAGGGGGATTAAGAATCCGGTTTTGTAGTTTAGGGGAATATGTGTCTACGGGTATATACTTGGGGGGTTAAGTAGACTTTTTTCCATTGTAAATTTACAAGTTAAACATATTTATGCTGAATTTTTGGTACCAATGGCATCCTTAAGGATTTTCTTAACATGATCAAATGGCCCTCTTTTGGAATTTGGAGAACTTAAGCTTTATAGAACATGCTTTTAATTATTTTTTAATGAAACTTCACCTTTGTAAGGAAGCATTTTGCTTATAGCTGTATATGTAAGCTTCATTTGTTAGTTAAGAATTGTTGCTATTCCTGATTGAGCAGTTTATAAAATATGCCAATTCTGCTGTTAAATACAGACACTGTTTTCAGGTGGAAAGTAAAGAAGGATTTTATTTTTTCCAGACAATGGTTTCGTGGACAAGATGGGGCATATAGTAAGTAACTTGGCCTTTATTGTATGATGGCTTTATTTAAACATATTTTAGATTTTGACTGCTCTTTGACATTCATAAACTGATGATAATATCTAATTAGGCTCACCTAGCTAGATTGAAAGATGAGATAATGAATTAATAAACCTCTGAATTTGAACTATAATGCTTTCATTAATTCCAATTACTTGAAAAATTCTTGATGTTAGTGCAGATCAGTTGATTTCCCCATGTGTTGCTATGTTCTGTTAAATTATTTGTTAGCCTGGACAGCAGGAAGGTTACATGGTCCACTGTGCTGAGATATGAGGTGCAGGTCATGATTATCACCCTGGGGTATGTCCATAAGTAGTTATCACTAGCAAAGGGGGAGTAATATTGGAAAGATGGGTACCTACAAAAAAGTAATCGATTCCTTAACACATGTCACGGAGGGCCATAGGGGATGCCATAGGAAAAACAGCCATAATTGATAGTATTGTGCTTTCAGGTGCTTCAAGGAATACATTATTACTTAAGTTGACATTGAACTTGTTGGGTTGATATCAGTTGACCAAATTCCTCCATATTTGTCAGAGAATAGTGTCATGATAATATTTACATGAGATGGTAATCTTAAGTCACTCCAAATCAATGTAACCACTCATCGCTCTGTTGAAGCCTTAAACTCACTGGCTCATGTTGCCCTGTAAATTGATAATGGGTTGGTATGCAACAGCAAGGCCCAACCTTTATGTATAATAACCAACTGTTTAAACACCATTAAGTTTGTCTAGAACTTTTTAGGTTTCTAGTTTTGTACACAAGCCTTCTAAACCTTCTAGGAGTAGCAACCCCAAAGGATTGTGTAAGAGGACTTTGAACTATTGAAAATGGTATGTTTCACACAAAAAATTGCTTAAAATATCATGTTGTGGATATGTATAGGCAACCTAGCTGTCAAGTATTGGTAGCACATATAACAGTTGATGTATTCCATTATATACTTTATGTTATGGTTGAATTGTTCAAATGAGTTGCTTGCTTATGTGTGCTTTTCTCCCTTATGCAGCTGTTTTGCAGAGTCCTGCTAGTCACACGAAAAAACCTCCAAGACATGGCTATGAACGCACAAAAATCAACTGTAAGATTACCACTTTTATTGCATTTTTAGCATGATACAACAAGTTGAGTTGTTTGTTGGGCCTGTATCTTGAGTTCAGCTTGCTATCTGATGACTTATAGTGAAATTGGAATATACATTTTTTCTATTTCATTTTTTTCTTACTCATGTTCTTGACTAGCAGAGTGCTGTGCATCAGACGGGAATCCAAACTTACCATTCATATCACCCAGCCCTA
>KE372098.1:528792-540979 GCA_000418225.1 Zizania latifolia | reverse complement strand
ATATTAGATTTAATGAAATTAATTTGATGACGTAGTTGTGTGTATATTTTTCTATAAAATTAGTAAAAGTTTAAGAAGTTTGACTTATAACATGAAAGTATAACGGGGAATAGCATTCACTGGCAATAAATATTTCATTTAAAAAGGATACATTGTTGGTTGCAGCATGCAAAGTCAGGTCGGATTTGGAATTGGAACCTAGCCTGAAAGTCATATCATTGTGAATGCACGCCATTGTGCTCCTGCCTAACCCTCCGCTGTTACCCAAACCGATCAACTGCGGTAACCGAATCGGTTATTGATTGGTTATCAGTCTCTAGTTCAGTTATCACTGTTATTGATCCAACTTAACAGTAACTAGATTAGTTATCGTTAACCGTTGATTGAAGGTTAATCAAGAACTGTATTTATCAGGCTGAGACCTGAGAGGGACAAGGCCGACTCCCGGGCTGTAGAACAACACTGAAGACGGGGGATACTCAAGCCTCCTTTCGACACACTACGTCGGCAATTCGTCGACACATTCGCAACGGGAAAAGTATGCTTTAATATTGCCTTGCAATGCTAACCCCTTCCTGTGATTGGCCTGCCATGTCTTTTGAGCTTTCGTGGTTGTTTGAATAGCAACCGGAGCAGGGTCTTTTGGGCACCTTTGGCTGCCTGCATATGCTCGAATGAGGCTTGGTTGGTGCGATATTCTTTTGTTTAGTTAGTTGCACCTCAGTTGCAGTCTGGGCACGTTCACGAGGCACTTTTTAACCTGGCTCTGAAGAAACAAAAATTGACTCCGTTTTTAGCGAGACAGGCCCATATTGACTAGATTAATAGCAGGATTAAAAGATGATTAGCATGACTTAGATGTATTATTGTTTATTAAGCTAATTAAGAACTAAAATGGTAAGTAGTATGTTGGGGATATGATCCCGACATACTTTCTGAGAGCATTTACGATGATTGGACGGAACCTGAGGTCGGAAAGATAAAGCATTAAAAACGACTTGGGAGGGGTCAGACCAGCGTGCATCCCAGAAGTGGTTAGCCAAAGGGAGAAGTCCCGAGTCTGGCACTCGGGAGGACACCCCGACCGCTAGGACTCAGGAGGCCAGTTCAACGATCGGTCCACACCATTAATAACTATAAAACTCTAGGACGTAACAGTCAAATTGATATAGCGAATAATACTCAAATTAATATAGCGAATAATACTGTACTTATTAACCCACGATCCCTGGTGAATTAAACCGCTGTAAAGGGAATTAATGGGGTTGTTAAGGCCTAAACGGTAACCCCCGATCCCTGCAGTATATAAAGGGATCGAGAGTACCTCTTACAGGCTACGCTGTTCATACAGACGCACGCGCAAGCTTAAGACCGTTTTTAGGCTTAGCTCATACTCCAACACATAGGACTAGAGTTATTATCCTCCGGAAGGTCCGAACATATCTAAATCCTTTTGTCTTGTATTCTTAGAGATAACCATCGAATTCCGAACACAGAGATCCACATACACCTAACCAAAACACCTCTGTGGGTAACCCCATCGAGGACTGTCGTACTTACGCAGCGACACAGTATATGTTAAATTATTTTTAAGATAATTAAAAACTATGTTAATGTTTTTCTCTATTATGCTACTCATCTAACCCCACAAATACTGTCAACCAGATAACATCCTAATAGATACAGGTTGTCAGGCTCACCCAATCAAACAAACCACACTTGTATCTCATTATCCTGGATGCATTTTTGAGCTAGACTGAAGAAATCCGTTTAACCAAACATGCTCTTTGTGATACTCGCAGTCTTGTCGGGTAGCCAGAAATCCTGTGATTCATTTCACGTGGATGAGTCAGAACTACTGGCTGCCAAACAATGCGGCAGAATGGATGGAAATCTCCATGTGATCCTTGCAACGCTATCCTTCTCAGTTCAGGTGCTACAAATGTGGTTTTAGGAAACTCTGGCTTGTCACACAGATCACATTCAGATGGAGTCACACAAAGTCACTCACCTACGGACGTACCATTTGAATGAGAAAAATGCTAAACCTCGTGTTGACAGTTGACACCACCATTGGACAAACTTCAAAACCTGAACAAAACTTTGTGAAAAAAAGCACGAAAAGTGGATGAAAGGATACAAAGTTATCTACCATCTCAGCAAGGAAAACGCTAAACCAAATGCAGCCACCATCGTTGCCTCGTTGGACAAACTTCAAAAGCCGAATAAAACAGAGCGAGAAACGCCAACCGCTCAATAAAAAAGCACTAAAAAAGAAATGCAACAATACCCTTTAGACGAAGTCACGTAAAATTACATAATAGCTAAATCAGAAAAATGCAAAACATGCTATGGTAAAATTGTAAAATCTGATCAAATAGAGTTACACAAAATCGACAAGAGCTCGCCTCAAACTCCTCATATCTGCTGGATATCCTCTCCTTTCTCGTCTAAAACACCGTATAGCAACAAACCACAAATAAAGCCATAAAACCGTCCGTAAAAAACGAGAACTTCTCTTTTATTGCCTCAACCTCACATCTGATTCGCGTCATATCTGCCGGATATCCTCCCCTTTCTCGCCTAAAACACCGCCTAGCAACAAACCACAAATAAAGCAATAAAACCGTCACTAAAGAAACGAGGACTTCTCTTTTGTCGTCTCAACCTCACATCTGATTCACCCTATATCTGCCGGATATCCTCCCCTTTCTCGCCTAAAACACCACCTAGCAACAAACCACAAATAAAGCCATAAAACCGTATGTAAAAAACGAGAAATCCTCCTTTGTCGCCTCAACCTCTGATTAACTGAGTAAACAATTAAAACATAAAATCATCTTTAAAAATAACAGTAAATAGATGTCACACGGAGCCATACACGTATTAGTAACACATCCTTTTTCTCCCTCAATTAATGGAGCGAAGAAATAAAGCCGTAAAACCATATAAAAAGGCAATGCTAAACAATTGTTAAATAGAGTGTCAGAGTAACATCACCGACCAACCGAATAAAAGAAGGTTATAAATCGTTTGCTAACATACTCGCCTCAATATGCCCTTAGTTAACTGAGCGAATAAATAAATCCGTAAAATCATCTGAAAGAAACGGCATTAAACAACTTTCGTATAAATCAATAGAGTAAACATTACATCACCGACCTTCTAGCGGTGCTAGTAGCCTGCATCACCGTTGGATGGATTTCCAAACCTAAACAGAGTTGGACAAGCCACTAAGTGATAGAGCCAGGCAAGCAAGGCCCACCGTTCAAAGTGGAAGACTACCCTTCTTGTTGTTAATTCTATTTTGATACGGATCGAAATGATCAATACATTCTATTTTTGTCATTCAAAATGATACGTATTAGGTGGAGTACTATTTTGGTTGCAATACTACCGATCATTTGGATCAATTTCACTGCTATACCAATTAATGACCATTTTACTTAATTATGGTATCATTTCGGCCATAATCAAAATTACGCGTTAAACACTTAAACTTTGTTACCGACATACCGTAGGTCGGTGCGAGCCAAAACGGAACAATTATATAACAAGCTGCCATCCCCCATTTCTCGTCCCTACGGCGGCTCTTCACCCATTTCACCCGGTTTCGGCGGGGCGGCTCGGCTCGGCTCGGCTCGGGGAGCTCCTCCCCATTTCTCGCCACCGCACCACACCCGCTCCGCAGGTCGGGGGCTCTTCCACGCATCGCCGCCGCCGTTGACGCGTGGGGCCCGCGCCTTCCGCGTCGGCGACCTCCCTGTCGCTCTTTCCGACCGAGCCTCGCCGACATCGCCAGAGCCCTAGCCCTAGCCCGCCCTCCCCCCAGACCTCCGAATCTTTGGATGCGCCGGCTCCGATGGCCGCACGAAGTCCCGCCGCCGTAGTCGCGAATCCCGACGAGGACGTGGAGATCCGGGAGGTGTGGGAGGTGAACCTCGAGGCGGAGTTCGCCGTGATCCGCGACGTGATCGACGACTTCCCGTTCGTCGCGATGGACACGGAGTTCCCGGGCGTCGTGCTGCGCCCGGTCGGGCCCTTCCCCAACAAGGACCAGCTCAACTACGCCTCCCTCAGGGACAACGTTAACATGCTCAAGCTCATCCAGCTCGGTCTCACCCTCTCCGACAAGAATGGCGCGCTCCCGGCCCGGGGCACGGGGGGCCGCCCGTGCATCTGGCAGTTCAACTTCCGGGGCTTCGACCACCGACGCGACCCCGCCAACGCCGACTCCATCGAACTGCTCCGTAAGAGCGGGATCGACTTCGACCGCTTCTTGGCCGAGGGGGCCGACTCGTTCCGCTTCACCGAGCTGCTGATGTCCTCCGGCGTCGTGCTCAACGCCGATGTGCAGTGGATTACCTTCCACAGCGGTTTCGACTTCGGGTACCTGCTCAGGCTGCTCACTGGCCTTGACCTGCCCAACACCATGTCCGATTTCTCCATCCTCCTCAGAATCTACTTCCCGGTGGTGTACGACATCAAGCATCTCATGAAGTACTGCAGCGGCTTGCACGGCGGCCTGAGCAGACTTGCCGACCTGCTTAATGTCAAGCGTCTTGGGACCAGCCACCAGGCAGGTTCCGACTCCCTGTTGACCCTGCGGTGCTATAGAAAGCTAAAGGACGCATACTTCAAAGGATCGACCGAGAGGCATGTCGGTGTGTTGTATGGGCTTCTGATTGAGGATGGGGGTTCCACCTCCACCTCCTCCTCTGCTCCATGAATGAGTAATTGATAGTGAAATAAAACAAGCTTCTGAAATGGAAGAAAAGAAACTTTCTTGGTGAATATATGTTGTCTGATCTGATGGTTTTCTTCTGGTTGCCATGGTAGTTTGCCCCCTGGCCCCTTCTATGCCCCATGTTGTGCAATCATCTTGCATTGTCTGCGCGTCTTTTTCCACTGATTGCACCATTTCTTCAGTACTAATCAATAACTGTGGAAGTTCACCATTTCTTCAGTACTAATCAATAGGATAGTTATAATTATGTTTAGGCACCCATGCATTCTCTATATCTAGGATAGCCTTGTCTGGTTAAGTTTACTGCGAAATGACTGATTGCTTCTTGTCTGGTTTGGCAGTTCGTCATGGTGTTCTGAAAGGTTACAGTACTCTTGGTATGCCATTTTGATGTTGGGGTGCTTTCTTTGTTCATTGTCATTTGTTTGCAATGAGTTTTCTTTTCTCCTTCAAAGCCTTTTAATTCCAAGCAAGTTAGGGTAGGCTAGAGTTGAAACCCAATCTTGAGTTTCATCTCTATTTAAGGGGTAGGTTTTTCATTGGCTCGTCAAGTCTATCATAACCTTTTAGGGGAAAGGGACCCTTCTTCGACCTGCTATGTTGAGATAACATAGGTGCAGTTATTTGTATGCAATGAGTAATTCTTCATATTGTTGTTCGTAGTATGCTGATTAAATGCAAAACCTATTTATCGCTATCTTGACTAGATGTTTGTTCAAAATGTTTTTGTATGTTCTGTAGTATATCATTGTTTGCATGTGCTGGTGCCTAGCCAGCACCTTGCATTATAATGTAATGGATGTTCTGCATATCTGTAATGTGTGGGAACTGGAAAGATTAGCATGGTCTGACTGACCTAGAAAGATCGACATGACTTTTAGCATTCCAATTTCATCTTGTGTTGTTTATTGATCACAAATGATAGCATTCCACCATATTCTGAGCTTTAGTGAGTACTTCACTTTGATTTGGTGGCTTCGGTCACATATCTGCTTCGATTTACATTTGACAAGGTGCTAGTATGCTACTCCATTGCAAGTGCTTGACTGAACCTGTTATCAATCCTACAATTTCTCTTTACTGAATTTATATTCAGTTGTTATCTTGTTGATCAGTTTCCACATTTGTACCTCTAGCTGAATCAAGCATTGTGCTGCCGTAGTGTTGTTTTGCCTGCTATTTTCCCTTGGCCCAGAAGTTGACGGTTTATTTGCCACTCCTCAAACTCTTAAGCACCTATTGATATTTACTTGGGAATAACTTTCATATCCTAATGGTTGTCGTGGTTGATGTTTTTTCCCTGTTCCAAGACTTTCTCAAGCAAACAGAGTCAGTGGCCTTATACTTCTATTTGCATGAGTATGGTCCTTTTTTTAAGAACCATGCTTTGGTTTGCATGAGTATGGACTATGGTTCCCAGATTTCGGTACACATTGTTTTCCACTGACTGCAGAACTCCTACCCTTTTGGGAACTTGATTTATGCTCGTTAAGTTCATTTCTTTTTCCTGTGATACTTGAGCTGGTCTGCCTTATGTTATATTTGGTTTCACAACAGAATCTGATCTGATGATTGATTGATTGTGTTGATTCTAATTTAGATGTCTAAACATGAATGCTTAATCTTGATCTAATACTTGAACACACGTACACGCGGAATTCACATAATTCACGCGGAAGATGAAGAGGCCATCTTCTCCTTTTCTTCGTTGCTGAATGATGATGACTCCTTCTGTGCCGATGGCATTAGGGCTATGGTTGGTGATGCCACTGGTGTGGGTTGTCGAGTCTTTCAGTGCTCAAGAGGATCGGTGTTAGGTTTAGGGTATGCGTGAGCTCTCTTATATGCTGTTGTGCTGGAGAAATTATGGACAACAAGAACATGCGAAAATCCCGAAAATCCCAGCGCTACTGATTGTGACGCCGGGAATCGTTCTCGCTCCACATATATGAGCTGGTGGGGTCCACATACCAGGAAAAGTCTGAGGTCAACCAACTGACCGTTGCCTGTGATCCACTGCCTGTGTGATTTGATATTTTTGTTCTTAGCGAGGAGCTTTTATTTTACCTGCATCATATGTGAATCTAGAGTTTCATCATCGACTAATCGTAGATGATCTAATAGGCAAATTATGTCAATAGAGTTGCCTGCACTCTATTGACATTTGGGTATCATCAGTCATCACAAACCCTGGGTCAGCATGCTCCGAAAATTCCAAATTTATGCTAGTACCATTTGGTCTCACATCTGGAACATAATCGCACTTAGCTTAAGCGAAACAACATAATTTTGTTTGCAATCACAGCTTGTAAGAGCCGTTGCAATTATACATCATCTGTTCGTTCGGAATATTAGAGTTTAAATTAGGTGCATGCAACGTTTGTACATTTCTCATTTTGTGCACATCGTCATCTATAACCAACCATAATGCTAAGGACTCGGGTTAGGTCCCTTGTTTAAATTATAAGCATTGGCAAAAGAAAATGTCATCGAAATTTCTCATGCTATGTTAAACTTGCACGAACACATGGGAATGTTGACTTCATTTGCTTTCGTTAATGGGGAGATAGACGCCCTCTGCTGCCAACCAAATATTTTCTGCTCGCTTCTCTCGAACGCCACAGACCTGTGAGAAAAATGCTCAACTTCAGCAAACAAGATTGTAACCAAATCAAAACATGAAGCATTACACTTGGGACCTAGAGAATTTCATTTTCGCAAATTGCAGCAAAACCTCCACAATATGCAACTTTTACTTTGCTCTACTGGTATACAACAGCTAGGTCACGTTGCACATCACCTTAAGCTTTATACAAGTCAAAGCAAAATGCCATGTCCACACACACACTCAAATATTGAGTTTTCTTGAAACACTGCAGCATTATTCCAACAAAGTTTTGAAACATCATACTTGTACAATAATCTTTTTTCCAAGATGATACTTGTATAATGATCTAGGATTAGCTACCTTCTGCTAATCAGCTTGTGGAGTAGGATTAAGCAAAGCATCTTTTCAGTCTGCAAGTTAAAATCCCCCAAATTCTAAAGATCATTGTTCCTCAAATTCTGAAGATCAAGGGTTGCAGTCAATTTATAATTGGCCAAATAAATAAAATGTTTAAGCACGCAAAATTAAAATAATCTGTGAATAAGATTTTTGTAACACAAACTAGCTGGAGATTCCAAGCATGCATAAGCCAAGCACATTTACTCATGAGGCTATGTATTCACACTAACTCCAAACATACTGTCTACCTCATAATCTAGAGGCAGGAAAGAAACCAATATCTAACTCACCTCTTGCTGCCCACCACCAAGCCTACTGTACTTCTTGTTGTGGCTATGCAGATAACCTCCAGTATCAATATGTTGAAGTCTAACCTTTTGATCCCGTTTCCATATTCCACTTCCCTCAATTTCCAGCCTGGACAATACAGAAAGAATGCCACTAAGCCATACTAGAAGCAACCAAACAGCATCCATACTGTGAGCCTTAAGCAAACGCACCTCCAATAGTCACCAGTATCTGATTGTCCATCCCCACCAAAACAGCTAACCTGTAAAATAACACATACAAGCTTCAACAATCAACTAATTTTTGAGAAAATAATGCAAAAGAAACACTGATAAGACGAACTCACACTGCAGGTGATTCCATTTTTTCTTAATCAGAGTTCTAGGTTGGGCTTATATGGTTCCAACGAACAAGATAATAAATATGGTAATTTATTCACTGTAAGAAAAGATTAGATTTATTCATAACATCCTTATCCTGATATAATCATAGATAACATATAATGTGGTTGACAACTGGAAACCACTAGATTTCAGCTCAGGAATGCTCAAACTTACAGCACAACAACCCAATCATGTGCAGCAGTGACTTCTTGTTTTGGGATAAAATATAGATCACAATCAGCATGATATGATGTGTCAATTTTCACCTGACGTGTCTAGAAAAATATGAGAAGAGACAAAAGATGTCCCCTACATAGTGTAGGATATAAGATCTTTAATCTCATGAAGTACTTACCAATATTCGTTTAAAGAGAGTTCAGTCAGTTCAAAAGGTAAGAAACAATTTCCAGAAGAAATTTTGGAGGCCCTATAAAATTTCAAAATTAAAAGTTACCCAATGTTGAACTAACCTCTAGGTTACCAGATAATGGTGAAGCATACAAATGGCTATGTAACCATCTCCGGGTCCTCATATGTTGCAACCTGATAATGCTACCAGTTTCAATTGTATCACCTTGCTTAGCTGATGAATCTGGAACAGGCCACACAATCTGCAGATATACAGAATAATTAATCCCAAATTTTCAACAATATCAGAACTGTGCTTGCATCTGATTGGACTACTTGAATGCCAGTCATATTCATATCAAAGATATAACTGCTGAATGCTAATTCTTCAGATTATAAACAAAAAAATGGATGTTTAGGGTTGAGATGTGGATCTATCTTCCTTTCATATGTTACTGAAGTAGCCACATAAACTTTTAACATATATATTGAGCAGTTTTCACAATTCGAACAATATAAGTGGCATTGCTAATATATTAAAATTTGCCACAGTTTGAACAGTTTGTGTTTAGATATTTCTTTTCCCATTAGGATTATACACCCTCAAATACTGTTGAGCTCATTTAACAGTCACAAGACTCACAACTCAAAGCATATTTGCACCTGAATTCAATTAATGTGCTTTCCAGAAAAAAAAAGAATGAATGTGATTAGATGTTGGATTGCCACATGTACAAATTTAGGTAGAGATCAAATCAAGAGCCTTATTACGACATAAACGAGGAAGAGTGGTGAAATTACGGATCCACAAATCGAACGATACGCACCCAGTAGCTATTGGAATCGTCTACTTCCGGGAAGCCGGTGACGGATTGCTGGCCGCTGCCTGAGCCGTAGGGCACGTCGTGCGAGTGCAGCCGGTGCTTCGTCTTGTCGTGCATCAGCTTGAGAGTGCTTCCGTACGTCACCTGCGACGGCCAGATCCAGATCACACCCGACCCCTTCAGAAAAAAAAAACAATCCTTTTTGCAGATCTGGAGATCGGAGAGTCAGACGGCAAACCTCGGTTCCCTCCGCCGCCACGGGAGCGGCCGCGCCCCTGTCGACCCCGGAGCTGGCTCCTAGGAGGAACGCGACGGCGAGCGCGAGGACGGACGCGGCCATCGCGACGACTGCCGTGAGACGGGACCCCGTCTTTCGCGGCGGCGTCTGCTGCGATGACGACGAAGTGGTCGAAGAGGTGGCGGTGGCTGTGCCTTTCCTCTTGGCGGCGGCGGCGGCGGTGGAGGCCGGCGGTGCCGTGGCCGCGGGCGGGGAGCGCGAGGCGCGCGCGGGGGCCACGGGGCGAGGCGGGAAATCGTTTTCGTTGCTCGCTTCCGTCTCCGGGGAGACTCGCCGACGCAGCTATGCTTCTTCGGCTTCGCTTTTGGATCGCCGCTGGTTGGGGCTCTGGATCCTCCGTCGGTCCGTCCTCGTGTAGAGGGCGAATGCCGGGACGCCACGTGTCCATATGTAGGTCACACCATGGCACGCAGACCGTACGATGTGTGATGTACGGCTCTAATCGTGTGGTTACATATTTCGTTCCGTTTCACAAAGCAAATTGTGTTAAACTTATATATAGGGTTACTAAAACAAGTTATTTTATATTTTATTGTATATTTTAAACATCTATAGCCGTGATGGTGTACTAATTTATTTTCATCTCACGTACTATCTTTACTCCCACGCTCTATTTAACATAGACAAACAAAAAAAATACATACTAATTAATAATTAATGATTCCTAGATATATAAAATTATATCCAAAATTATTTGTTTTTTGAAACCAGAGAGTAGGGATTTTTTTTGAAATAATACATTTTTAAAACAAATTTCAATTTTGTACACGAATTTGAAAAATTGCAAATTTAGCCTTCTGTCGGCACTTCAAGTGCCGATCTAGGCCGATTGACCCTAGATCGGCACTTGGCCGATCGGCTAGATCGGCCTTGATCAAGGTCCTGTCGGTGGTTCATCTGTCGATCTAGGCTAGATCTGCACATGGTCTACCGATCTAGGCCGAACCGGCCTAGATCGGCAGATGAACCACCGACAGGAACCCGATCTAGGCCGGTCGGCCTAGATCGGCCGATCAAGTGCCGATCTAGGGTCAATCGGCCTAGATCGACACTTAAAGTGCCGACAGAAGGCTAAATTTGCAATTTTTAAAATTCGTGTACCAAAATTAAAATTTATTTTAAAAAATGTATTATTTCAAAAAAAAAACTCGAGAGTAGGTCACACGCATTAATGGGCCAGGATTTTCTGGGTCTCCTAGGATCGATCGGAAATTGTGGTGGGCTGGCCCAATAGAAGGGGAATTAGATCGGGCTCGAGTAGACGAAACCACCTGCAGCAACAAAACAAGCGCCCAAAACCAACTCAAAGAGTCGATACCAAACCAAGGTTTACGAAAATATCAGAAAAAAGGTCAAATCCAGAGTGCACAGTGGAAGTAGAATCTGTCCGAGTGCATAGAGTGCACCGGCAGGCTTCATTCCGCCGCCCGGATGACGCCCTCTTCTACGCCGTCTACCTGCGGCCGCCACTCCACACCGGCGTCCCGCCGCCAGACCTTCACGCCTTGCTCCAGTCCCTCCGCCTCGCCTCCCACAGTACCATACGGTCCACGGAGTGCAGGTCGATCACCTGCATGCACGTTACGTAGGCGGCGTATCACGTGTCTCCGTTTCCAATGTGCCGGCCGTTAGTTTCTTCCTTTGCTTGTAGTTAAGTTAAAGCACGCTTTTGACAACAGTATATTTTTTTAAAAAATCTATATAATATTTATCAAAAAACTGTTTTAAATTTATTTATCAATTTTTATATTAAATTTATTGTTTTGACTTCGTAAACAATTCATATAAGTCTCAACCAGTGTATATATATATATATCTATTTTAGGTTCGCTTGTTTCAAACGGCCCTGAATCCAAGATTCATCAAACCAGCAGATTCTGTAGCCGACTGAGAGGTGCAACCAATGAACCAAACAGCCCTGCAGAAACCAGCAGTCCAGCACACAGATGACACGACACGCAGGCCGCAGCACGCCGCGGCAGCGGCGTCCCGTGGCCGTACTTACACTTGTGCTCGTACAGGCTAACCAGCGAGCTGCTCGCCCAAAGTGCCCGATCCATCAGCCTGTCACTTCTGTTTCAGAAACCTGCCTGCTGGCTGCGAAAACTGGGTAGTTGCCCTCAGTTTGTCTGCCTTTCACGTGAAGAAAAACGCCAGGATCAAACGGTTCAATTCAATGATTCCTGCAACCGCCTGCTGGTTGGACGGCGTCTATCTCACGAGACGTGGCCCAAAGAGTTTTTATTAGCGTTCAGATGCTTGGCGCGATCGCGGTGGTTCGCTGCCGGCGGG
>KE372098.1:511455-522221 GCA_000418225.1 Zizania latifolia | reverse complement strand
AGAGAGAGCGGGAGGGAGGGGCGCGGATGGGGCGGCGCCGACAACTAGGGCCCAGCTGGCAGAGAGAGGAGGGGAGCACCGAGATGGGCTGGGCCGGCCTAGGAGAGAGAAAAAGGTGGGAGCGGCCTGAAGGGATTTTAATTGATTGATTATGATTAGATTAGATGGTTGAGATTGATTTGATGAGTGATGACTAAAGAATAGATGGTTAAGATTAATTAGATGAGTGATGATCAACTCGCTAATTAGGTAGTAGGGTAGACTAGGATGCTACAGGCCATTGTAAACTTGTATGCTTCTCAAACAGACGACATGATTATACCACCTCTATCTGAGTCCTTAAAACCATGATAACATGGTAATGTGATCAGTTATCGTGATTTTTATCTATTTACACTGACCAACGATAAACTATAACCGGTCTAGTTTTTACCAAACAGCTAAAAGATGGCTTTGCAAACCCTGCCTACATGAGAATGAATCCACGTGCCGCAACGCCAGCCACACGGCCGTGGTCCGCGGCAGCGGCCAACATATACAGACCAGTGGCACAACAGTCCCAAACCGCACCCTCACGCATGACGCACCCGAGAGAGCGAGACGCCGCATAAAAAACGTAGCCAAGAAAAAAGAAACGAAGGCGAAAACTACAGGACGCCACGACGAAAACCTCGGTCCCTTTCCGTGCTCCTCCTCCCCTGCCGATCGCCCGCTCCACTCTCCACTATTATAACCCCCCGCCCGCCTCCTCCACCACCACTCGCGCCCCCATCCCCACCCCCTCTCCCTCTCGAGCCCCTTGCCGCCACTAGCTAGCCAGCAGCGGCAGCGGCAGCGCTAGGGTAGCGAGCGCGGTCCTGTTCCGACCTGGTCCCGACCACGCGTAACGCGTTCGCTTCCACCACAACCACCACCACCACCGGAGGGGAGGAGATGGCTGTGGCGGGGACGGGCGTGTTCGCGGAGATCCTCAACGGGGAGGTCTACAAGTACTACGCCGACGGGGAGTGGCGCGTGTCCGGCTCCGGCAAGTCCGTCGCCATCGTCAACCCCACCACCCGCCAGACCCAGTACAGGGTGCAAGGTGTGTGCGCCAGCATGCGACGCTTGCTCTGGTTTGGGCGGAGCTGAGGGTGATTGCTTCCCGGGTTTAGTTGGCCGCCGGAACCAATGAATGATTGACCCGCGATAATCCTTTCGATATTTACAAAGTTACCAACAACAACTTAATTATCAAATCTCCCTTAATTAAATGATCTCGCTTTCGATCCCCATCTGCGAATTTCCAATTTTTTCCGCGCAACAAGATGCCTTGGATTCGTCGCAGTTTATATATATGGTTGCTTGAATGCTTGCTAGTACTGTTTCTTTCTTGAGCGTTTGTGCGAAATTGCTAAAGGAGTAAACTTTGAACTTGATATCACAATTACCTGAGAATTTGGGTCATTCCTGTGTCCAGCATGCACCCAGGAGGAGGTGAACAAGGTGATGGACGCGGCGAAGGTGGCGCAGAAGGCGTGGGCGCGCACCCCGCTGTGGAAGCGTGCGGAGCTCCTGCACAAGGCGGCCGCCATCCTCAAAGAACACAAGGCCCCGATTGCCGAGTGTCTTGTCAAGGAGATTGCGAAGCCAGCCAAAGATGCTATTTCTGAGGTCAGTAGCACCGTAGCAGGCTATCTGTTTGTACGTACTTCCTTGGTGATTCTTAGTGTCATTCTTCATCTGAGGCTAACAGACGAAAATGGTTTCTTGGGTTTGACTGACAGGTGGTGCGATCCGGGGATTTGGTGTCATACACAGCTGAGGAGGGTGTTCGGATACTGGGAGAGGGCAAGCTGTTGGTATCTGATAGTTTCCCCGGCAATGAACGGAACAAATACTGTTTGAGCTCCAAGGTATGTGTACATTATTAACTTCATTTAGTTTTACATGCTTCTTAGATTTTGTTGCAATGTTGCTTCTATCTCTGATTTGAGTAGAAATAGTAATGAAAGAAATAAGCTTGTTGTCCAGCGTGGATGTTTGGTATTTAATTGATCAATCGGTATGTGGTGACTGAATGGTGAACACATTGAGAAAAGTTGTGGTCTTGGGGACACTTTGTTTCAATCAAGTTTTAATATGTGGTTCCTGTATTACATGTAAAATGAGGTTGATATAAATTCATCAGCTCATCGACAGGTAAGGAGTATGGAATATTTATTGGATGTTAGTAGCACAAGTTTTTCTGGTTTCTTTCACTTTGTTCTACCTTTTCTTTTCTGATGTCATCGTCAGGAGGTATTGAGGTGCCCTCTGAAACTTAGCACTTCTCTTCTCCCTGAGTCTGTTTGGCCCTGGCCCTTGCTGATGTCAAAGTAGTGCTTCTAAATTGTGCTCCTAGGTCCTAATTTTGGGGGAAGGCTGGAATGGACCAGACAGGCCATATATCCATGACAAAACTGGCTGGAGTCCAGATCCAACAACAGCTCATACTGTGTTAAGCTTCTTACTGTTCAGGAGTGTTATTGTTCTCATAAGTAATATACGGTACTCTCTTTTTCGCAAAAAACACAGCTCAAACTGCTGAGTGCTGAACTAATTCCATTAAGGCAAAACCCTAATAAGGGCTGCACATATATACTCAGAGTACATGGGCCTAATGGGCCTTACCCACACACTCCAACACAAACAAACTTGGAAATTGGAATCGAACTATTCAGTATTTAATACCGTGTCCTTAACACGGACTGCTGGTTACTTTTGAGTCTTGTTTCTAGGAAGTCCTCAAAATCTGAACTCTGAATTGAATTTATCCAAGAGCTTCAGTATGTTGAAAGTTGAATACTTGGCTATGATGCTATGAACTTCTAATTCTCTACAATTAGTAGATGGTAGTTATTCAGTTATAGTTCTCTGGTGAACTTGAACAAAATCATTGACGGGCTGTTTGGTTGGGGCGAGTTTGTAGGAGGGAATGGGAGTTTAGGAGGATGGAGATATTAATTTCTTTGTTTGCTTGGAGGACATGGGAGTTTGGGAGGTTGAGAGGCAGATTACTTTTTAATACCTAGGTGAGGGTGGGAGTTGGAGGGAGTTCCCACCTTAAGTTGATCTAAATAAATCTCATCACTTCATTGTAACTTAAAATCTAGTCTCAATCTAAACTCCTCATAATTTCCATCACTTTTGCCAAACAAAAGATTGGGAATAAAATTCAAACTCCCTTGCTAATCTCACCACCAATTCCCTTCTCTAAACTCCCAATCCCCTTCCCCAAAGTTACCAAACAGGCTGTGAGTCTTGATCTTTGTGAATGGGTGTATGCAACTGGTACTTTCTAACCAACTATGTTGGCCCATTTGGCCACTACTTTTGGTGTTTTGAAATTATATACTTCCCATGGAAGTAAAGTGTTACTTGTGGTTGGTGGGAAAGCATTCAGATATGATTGTTGCTCTTGCCTCTTGGGTCCTTTCAGAGATTGTTAACTTCTTTTCAGTGTAGATTAGGTCTTTGACTATCCAGGTCTGTGCATGAAACTTAACATTGTATCAAAGACTGCATTCCATTCCTCAACAGCTTCAGGTTTTTAATGATATGACTTATGCAAGGATCCAAAAAATGTGGTTTTTGAGAATTTCTTTTTTCTCTTAAGAAGAGTACATGGTTTGTTAAAATTTAATACCCTATATCCCATCTGAGGCTATATAATTTATGATTCAAGCTTTTTTTTTTCAAGAGTCCAAATATGAATGTTATGGCTGCATTGATTGTCTTGGCTCTATTGAATTGTCCTTGAAATCCTGAAATTGATGGTCCATCAATATGTTTCCTTCTGTGTCTAATACATCATCCTATTCATATAGGTACCTCTTGGAGTAGTTTTGGCAATCCCGCCATTTAACTATCCTGTGAACTTAGCAGTCTCCAAGATTGGCCCAGCACTGATTGCTGGCAATGCTCTTGTTCTCAAGCCTCCAACTCAGGTATACCATTTGTTATTTTTATTACTCTAACTCAAGTCGTTTTGATCTTGACATAAGAATTAAGAAATCAACTCAAATGACTTTGTTGTCCCTCATTTATTCTACTTTGAAAAATGTGAGTTGTTTATTTGTGAGAGGATAGCATTTACTCCCTCTGTTCTGTTTTGATCTGTGCCTAACAGAAAAAATAATTCAACTTTGATCTGTGTATTACTTCATTAACTTATCAATACATTTATGACTATTTGGGTCCCGCACGCATGCACAGTTACTAGTGGCCAGCAGACTACTCTATGCATGCTAGGAGATGGAAAGACTCACGGGTGCAGAGTTTGAAGACATTTTTTGGTCTCGGTGTCGGATCCTTATACACATATCAAAACCGGATGGAGGGAGTATTTGATAAGGGCAAAATGGAAGAAAAGATAAAAAATGCCTAGAAGTTCTAAAACATCTTATATTTGGGGAAAAAAAGTTGAGAATGCTAAAACGACTTATATAAAGAATCGGAGGGAGTGTAAATGATCAACCTGTGTTTGAAGCGATACATTTTAAGTTAAAAAATACTTATATGAAGTACTACTGTTCAATCAGGGCGCGGTGGCTGCACTACATATGGTGCACTGCTTCCACCTTGCTGGTTTTCCAAAAGGATTAATCAGTTGTGTCACTGGGAAAGGTTCTGAAATTGGTGATTTTCTTACAATGCATCCTGGAGTCAACTGCATTAGGTAATAACCACCTGCTCCTGTTTCTGGCATCAAACAGTTTCGATGAGACGAAACCTAACCTCTTTTCCTTTTAGTTTTACGGGAGGTGATACTGGTATAGCCATTTCAAAGAAGGCTGGAATGGTCCCACTTCAGATGGAGCTTGGAGGGAAAGATGCTTGCATTGTGCTAGAGGATGCAGATCTTGATTTAGTCACAGCAAATATAGTAAAAGGAGGCTTCTCTTACAGGTACAAAACAATGGGTTTACTTGTTTGAAATTTTATAGGTCAGAACAACATTTGTCTTGTCATTTTATTTGATCTATTGGACATCTGGGCGTGTCAAAATATGGCCACCGCCATTCCTTTAAAAGTGAAAGCAGCCACTGGAAATGAATAAAAGCTTTTAGATAAGATTTTGGCTAACAGAGTATGACATGGCATCCAAGTTGTGTCATCATGTATACCAGATCGTGTTGTCATTATGTCATATGCTTTTCATTGCTTACATCCTTGTACCATACTCTATTATTGTCAATAGTTGCATTCTCCCATTTCGTCTTTCGATGCAATTTCTTTTTTTTGTTCTTTGTTTCCGTTGTTTTCCGTGCTTGGCCTTAATAGCCATGGCAAAGGCAGACGTCTTACTGTCTTACTGATTTGCACCAACGGTACTCCTTGAGGTTGTACTGACATATCTTAATATGTTATGATCAACATAGTGGCCAGAGGTGCACTGCTGTAAAAGTCGTGCTGATCATGGAATCAATTGCGGATGCCGTGGTAGAGAAGGTCAAGGCCAAGTTGGCAAAACTGAAAGTTGGCTCACCTGAGGATGACTCTGATATCACCCCAGTTGTTACAGAATCCTCAGCTAATTTTATTGAGGCCTTGGTCATGGATGCAAAGGAGAAAGGAGCAACCTTTTGCCAAGAGTATAGGAGAGAAGGTAACCTCATCTGGCCATTGCTACTGGATCATGTCCGACCTGACATGAGGATTGCTTGGGAGGAGCCATTTGGCCCTGTCTTGCCTGTGATTAGGATCAACTCAGTTGAGGAAGGCATCCACCACTGCAATGCCAGCAATTTTGGGCTGCAGGTATCTTTCTGTCTCTCTCACACACAAAAGGATTTTGCTGATTAGCATGAATTTGAGAATTGCTGGACCTTATTATTGCAAATTTTGGTTTTGTTTGTATATACCCATAATGTTGTGAAGATAACTAAATATCAGACCCTTGAGGGGAACTAGGAACTATCTATTCCGAAACTCCGATGGAACATGAATATCATTGTATATCTTATCAAATCTATGCATTCTGCCATTTCAGGGATGTGTATTCACAAAAGATATCAACAAAGCAATCATGATCAGTGATGCGATGGAGACTGGAACTGTACAGATCAACTCTGCACCGGCTCGAGGACCTGACCATTTCCCCTTCCAGGTACTTTTGTTTACCATGCAATTGACCCAGCTTGGCCATCGAATTTTTTATAAATAATATTTTTTGGTGAAATTACATTTCTGAATAGCATGCCCGGAAATTTACAAAACTAAACCCTATCGACCGTTGAAGTGGAAAAAAGAAGGGTTAGGCCCCCGTTGACCGTTGAAGTGTCGACAGGACCCTGTCAGCACTTCAACGGTTGACAGGGGTCTAGTTTTGCAATTTTTCGAGCCGGCTATCCAAAAAATGCAATTTCGTGAAAAAAAATATTATTTATAAAAAAAATCCTTGGAATCCTTGGCCATCTATCTGTTCCAAGAACTTCTGTTTGCTTTAGTTGGTTCTAATGTGGTGTTTTCTGGGGTCTGGACAATATAGGGCCTGAAGGACAGTGGAATTGGATCCCAGGGGATAACTAACAGCATAAACATGATGACCAAGGTGAAGAGCACTGTCATAAACCTACCATCTCCATCCTACACCATGGGCTGAGGTGTTCTTCATGTAGAGGGATCAGATGTTCTATGACCACAGGTGTACAATGTAGAGAATTCAAATGTTTTGTAACCACGTGAGATTTGTACACTATTTGCACTACAGTTCTCTCAGTATGTTGGCTCTTTCACAATAAGGAATAAAGCACGGTGAAGTACGAGTTTTCTTGTATGTGCCACCTCTTGATGAAATGATGATGATGCATCCACTGCTTTTTTTGCAGGGAATAAATGGTGAATACAGCACGCTGAAGTATCGGGTTAACCTACTATGGCTTTGTTTGGATCGGTTAACCGCAGGAAACCTATCAAAATTCAAATTTTGAATTCAAAAAATTTCGTGTAGATTCATATTCCAAATTTCGGATTCAAAAAATTTCGTGTGACTGTACCGAACAACAACCGTGGAAAACCGATCAAATTCCAAATTCTGTATTCAGAAATTTCATGCAAATGAACTAAATGGTTACTGAGCGGTTTAGTTTAGTTACTTTTCGGTTTGGAACGGTAATCGTTTACTTTTCGGTTTGGAACGGTAATCGAAAGGTAACATGTAGTTATCAACGATGGTTTGTGTCAGATCGGTTAGCCACAATAAGTAATCGGTTTGCATCGAAAACTATCGAGGATATGATCCTCGGGCCTCAGGTACTTTAAGATGGACTTTCGTGGATTGGACTAATAGTGGGCCTAGCCTACATGGTGTCCGATACAACCCACAAAGGAGTCCGATGTTAATAAGGAAGCTTTGCGCTTGGATAGCAAGTAAGTAAACAGTTTACATCGAAAACTGTCGGTGATATGACCCTCGGGCCTCGGGTACTTCAAGATGGGTTTTGGTGGATTAGACCAATAGTGGGTCTAGCCTACATGGTATCCGATACAACCCACGAAGGAGTTCGATGCTGATAAGGAAACTTTGTGCCTGGATAGTAAGTTAGATCTCTGATTCTATATTAAAGATAATATATATATATATATATCCTTATAAATAGGAAATACTTTAGGTTGTGTTTGGATCGAGGATATGGTGGAATGGAATGGTTCCCTCCATCTATTTTGGGATATAATTATCTCATTTTCTGTTTGGTTGGCAGGATGGATCCATCTCATATTTTTTGTTTGATTGAAGGGATGTGACAACATGACATGTGATATCTTATATGTGGGCTCCACATGTTATTCTCTCATGCGCAAGTGGGATGAGCCCATCCCCTCGTTTTTTAGGGACGAGCTCATCCCGAATCTAAAGGGAATATTCTCCTATAGGGATCATCCCGTCCCACCTATCTCACATCCAAACGCTTTTAAAAGTTAGATCGTCACATCCCATCCTGCGATATCCTGTTTGTTTTAACTGGAGATTCTCAGAATCTAGCTAGTTCGAGTATCTAGCTGGCTAGTGTGAGTAGCTGGCTAGTCTGAGTAGCGGCTGGTCTGAGTAGCTAGCCTGTTTGGTATCCTAGATTCTAGCTGTCTAGCTGGTATCCTGATAGATGTATTATCTGATGATGTTAGTTTGGATTACTTAGTTCAAACATTTTAAAATTAGTATTGAAGTTTCGTGACAACAAATATGACTCCAAATCATAAAAAATCATAAAGCTAAAATCATAAAAAGGCTTTCTCTATTATAAATCCTGCTCATGATCGCTACAAAAGCTTCACTCAAAATTGATGGTAGATAGTGTGCTAAAATTTTCTATCACTGATTCAAGTATGATGATTAAACAACTTCTCAATCAGTGCTAATTCATGTTAGTTAAAGTTCAACCAATATTTATGGGTTAATTTCTGCTTGAATGGGAACATTGAACGCTACATGTATTTGTAGCCCCAACTGCTTTGCACAGAACTTGAATTTCATAGTACAATGCAAAGAGAAACTTCCAAATCTACCAGCGAAATCAAGGAGAGAGAGCAACACAAGAGCCAGGTTGGCAGGTTCTCACAGGCCGTGAAGCTTCTCAGTGCAGACGGCAGAGACCTCTTGCCATCAAGATGAGGAAGGGAGAGGGAGGCAGCAGCCAGCAGCCGAAGGGAGAGGGAGGCAGCAGGGAAGGAGGAGAGAAGTGTTGGCGGTGTCTGGCGGCCGAGGATCTCCAGCAAGGGAAGGGGAAAGAGGAGGGAAGGGCTGGTGGCGGCCTGTCTGGTGAGACGCAGGGAGGCAGAAGACGAATCAGCAGGGAAAGGAAAGATGGGGAGGTAGGTTTTCCCTATTTATTTAGTGGTATTTATAGGTAAATAACTTTAACTTTACTCGTAGAATCTATGAGAAGCTAGGTTGTTGCAGCTACTCGGTGGCAGTACAAATGTGTAATAGCAGATTCTCAAAAGCTGGACTGTTTGGTACAGATTTTGGCTACTACTGGTAGCTAGCTTTCTAGAATCCAAAACAAACAGGGCCTAAGAGTCCAGTTAAGATCTCCAAATTCTAGGAAACAAACTCGAGTATGATATCATATTTATAACCCTATCCACTGCACTATATAAAGGAGGCGAGAGACCCCCTCTAAGATCATCTAGTTTAATCTAGCTTTCAATCTATAAACACACAAGACGTAGAGTTATTTTTCTTCAAGAGGTCTGAACCTGTTTAAATCTTGGTTCTTTAATTGTTGAGTTGACCATAGTGTGATCGCAGTGCTTCCCTATACTTTAATCACTACCGCAGGCACCCCCATCGGTGGATTGCTCGGTAAAACTCCGATAAAAACCGATTGTTTAAAAAAGCAGAGAAATAGAAAATCATAGAAAATACCCGAAATGTTTGAAAATGTGGGAAATTCTAGAAAAATGTAGGAATGTAAATAAAATTTGAGATAAAATGATTAAAAAGTTGGTATGAAAATTACGTACCTTTTTGGCGAAAAAAATTAAAAATGGAAAATGTTGAATGTGGAATGCTGGTTGGACCGACCCTTTTTATTTTGCTCATAACTTGTCCTGCTCATAATTTTCTCAAAATTGACGTGTAGTATACAAACTAATCAACAATGCAATAAACAAACAACCCAGAACACAAATTATTGTCTGTTAAGGAAAGTATTCACTTGCTCTGTCAAACTGGCCGAAGCAGGATATATCAAATTATGGCTAGTTTAAACAATGCGTTGAAGCCATTCTAGCCCATGTTAGAAATGACTTACGGATCGATGCTTCTGATCCAACTCGTGGGTTCCCATGTCAAGTTCGTGAACCAGCATCTTACTACCAGTAAATTGGTGGGAAACGAGATCGTATATGCTGCTAGTTTTTGAATAGTGGAAAGTGTTGAATATACAGTGAATTATATGTATTAAGTTTTTAGGTTAAACTGATTAGTGCAAATAATTTAATAGAAAAGAACATAATACAATATGTAAAAATGTACTACGTAGCTCGACTGCTAAACAACTGCTGAAATGCTACCTTGTAATCTAACCAACTGCTGAACAATTAAACCCCAAAAAACGACTGCCCACCCCTATCGCTTTACAGTTTACACGAAGCCGGGTACGCTGGGACTCTGACTGCGAAAGTGTGAATCGACAAGACTAGGACGGCGACGATATGTATCCGTCCGACGCCGACCCGGCCCGGCCAGCCGCCCCCGTGTCGTCGTCGCGCGGCTTCTGGGGCAGCATTGCCCATCCAATGCGCCGGCCACCACCGATCGTACAGACGTGACGACTAGCGCGCGCCACGTACACACTTGTCGTCGGCGCAGCTAGCGGTGATGATCGACTGCGGCGCCGGCCGGCGCGCGCGTCGCCGGCTGCGACAAAAGCTGCAGACGTACGGTGCGGTGTCGTTGTTCGGCTCGGCCGGGATAAGACGAAATTAGGATGCCGTGCACCGGTCGTGCGCTGACTAGTGTGACACTGCGAGTGCGAAGGTATACTGTCGACGGTTGGTCGAACAGCCCTCCTCGGGGGATGCCCGTGGAAGTGATTTATATTGTAGGGAAGCGCTGCACTTAAGACCTCGATAGTTGCCGAGCCCGTGAGAATAGGACTGGCCAAGAGACAAGAAGATTTAGAGTGGTTCGGCCCCCCGATAAGGTAATAAGCCTACGTCCACTGTGAGATTGGTGGGGTGTTTCACTAGTCAGGAAGAAAGTTACAATGAATGGATTACAAGAGCTAGGGCTCCAGAGT
>KE372098.1:443237-481368 GCA_000418225.1 Zizania latifolia | reverse complement strand
TAACGCTTTGCAAGTGGTTCACAAAACGCTTATGTTCCTCGCTCAGTGGCCCTGGTACCAGCTCGCATTAAGGAGGAAGCGGCACGTTGTTTTGCCTTGCTGCGTGCCAGGCTTTAGTAGTTAACACGTCCGATGAATTTTCCAAACGTCGCTGCTCTGGATCCAAGCAACCCTGACTGCCCCTGAGAAGAAAAGTGGATCCTGACTTGCTAGAGGTTTTTGTAGTAACCTGATGCTGATCTGGATGGATGAAGTACTTTTTTTTGGTGTTACTCTCCGTTCTGGGCTATGTGTGACATACTTTTGGAGCTCAAAAACTTTGTGAAAACGTCGTCTGTTAGCTATGTGTTAGTTAGTTGGAAAACTTGATGTCTGAAGGTTGTTTTATTTTCGCTATCTGTGAAAAGCGATGACTGAAAAGTCTATGGTCTGTGGTCAAATTAAAAACTGGTAACCCCAGTGTAAAACACTAGCTTATGCTTTCTAACAAAGTAGGACCAAAAACTTGGCCTTTTCTCTAAACTAAATGGTTGGTCGATAGGGTTTTATTTTATTTTATTTTCTTTGAAGAATTTAGTTTTTTCACATTTAGAATATAAGTTCGGTTGTAGTTGACAATTCATATATCAAGTGGAACAAATAATAGATGAAATCACTGTACCGAACTACCAATGAAAAAATTGATCATATACCCTCCATTTAAATGAAAATTGAGGATTTACCCTCCTGACTCATATGTTATTGATCTAAGTGGACCTCACATATCATTGAGATGTGAAGGATAAATTCTCAATTTTCTTCTAAAAGGAGGGTATATAATCAAATTTTCTGATATAAAAATAGAAAAAAAATCGTACGGGCTCACCACCTACGCCGATTAGAAACTGACGTGCACCTAACCTGCTCACATGCTCTATACCGTGACAAAAGCTCAACACTCTACGGGGCGTCATCCCTAGATGGGGAAGCGGTGGTCGTTAGGTCTAGGGTTAGGGGCGTTTGTTGCAGGTTTATGATTTTGGCACATTGTAGTTGAGAGATTTGATTATATACTATTTTTTCTATTTTTATATCTATGAGTACTATTTTTTCTATATCGGTTTTTAACAAAGAAGTAACCTGTATATATTATCATGCCCCATCTTCCTCATGGCCCGCCTCGTGCTCTACCTACTACATGGACTGTGAAGAACGTGATTGCCACTTTCATGCCCAGGAGAATTGAAGTCGACAAGACTGTGAAAGAGGAAGTGGCATGCGCGTACGTGGTTGGGCCGATCCTGAAACGGGCCTGGAGCTCTAGACGCTGTGTTGTTAAGCGATCGAAAGGGGTTTAATCGTGTGTTTCAGTTGGGAACAAAAACATCCCAGCACAGTTCTATCAGCTGCAGACAAGCCATTTTCAGTGTTACTGGGCAATGCATCTTCTTTTGACCCTGAATATATAAGTGCAGATGAACATGTGAATATTTAATTCCATCTGTATAATTATGTCTGCATGCATCTCAGAAGATTCGTACGTCGTCCTGGAGTTAGGTCCATTTAGGGTTCATCCAGATATGTATATGTGTAGTTATTTTGAGAGATGGATAACGCGACTGTGGTTTAACCAGGCATGCATCTACCCGTGATGGATTGAAATGAAGCAAAAGTCTCTGAGTCTCTCTCTGTATTCTATTAATTTTTTATTTCACACGCGCGGATCAAGAACATGTTTTTTATTTGTTTTATAATTTTGCTTAAAATCATGTAAACTACCTACTTGAAAACTAGTTAAGTTATTACTGGTATATTATGTTATTTCAAACGGCGCACTTACTTCCTGGTACTATATTTATTAATAACCCACGTCTCTTTACCTACCATACTCATGAAACGAATTACACACACTCATGAAACGAGGTGACAAAATGTGTCTTACACGCTGGAGCAAAGCAAATAATATCAAAACAAATTAAGGTGAAAGGAGTGCGTGGTGGACTCTGCTTTTTGTTTATGTAAAACACAATACTCACTTTATTCAGAATTATAATACATATAAGTTGTAAATCGGTATTCGATACAGAACTATTAATTTTATTGCTATATATAATCAACAACTATAAAATTAACACAATATATATAAGTTTCAAATATAAATTTAACAATATAGTATATATAACACTAAATTACATGTATTAGCTTAATTATTAATAAAAGAGCATTGAATTTTAAAAGAAGTGGACTTTTTGAGGGAGTCTTTTGGTCGTTGAATGCGATGTTCGCACCCAAGCAAGGAATTTTATTAACCATGATATCTCTGCTCACATAATTAATACTTGTTCGTGATAAGATATTGCACGATAAAAAATAAATAGTAAAAAATCGCACCAAGGATTAAAGCTTAAAGATGAAATACCATCGGTGTCGACCACTGATTGGACTGCGCAATAAAAAAATAATACCAGTCGTCACTCTCGTCAATGCAAAGGAATTTTTGAAAAATATTTTTCTTCACAAGGAACCAAATTCTCCGATCAAAGTTGACAACATGATAGCGCCGTATGATCTATCCCATGGCCGGATGCCGCAGCAGCCCAAACCCTAGCTAGAGCAGCGTATATGGTATAGGATGACGAAGCAGGAAAGGATGGGCAAAGGAAGAACCATCTCTTCGTCGTCTATATAATACGGTACGCACCTGGGCATAGCCACACACCCCCAATTACGGCGGATCTCTAGGAACACACAGATCTGAGCCCTCTCTTTCTTCTCCAACTCCGGCAGATCTCCCAGCCGCCGCCTGGCTTTCTGTCCCCGGCATTCGCTATCTAAGTTGACAGAAGAGAAAGGATGGGCAAAGGAAGAACCATCTCTTCGCCCTCTATATAATGCGGTACGCATCAGGGTAGGGCATAGCCACACACCACCAATTACGGCGGATCTCTAGGAACACACAGATCTGAGCCCCCTCTTTCTTCTCCAACTCCGGCGGCAGATTCTGAGTTCTGAGCTCCCGTCTTTCTTCTCCAACTCCGGCGGCTGGCTTTCTGTCCCCTTCGCTATCTTGCTGATGGTTTTGGGATGTGGTGGCGTACATGGCGGCTAAGTTGACAGAAGAGAGTGAGCACACAGCGGCCAGACTGCATCTATCTACCCCTTCCCTTCGACAGAGAGACAGAGAGCTAGAGAGATAGCTAGAGAGCAGCCATGGCGACAGATGAAATGATGATGCGGCTGCTGCTGCGTGCTCACCTCTCTCTCTGTCAACTTGCTCCTGCATGCTTCTGCCACTCTCCATTATCTACTGCTCCCTTTATCTCCTCTGTATCGATCTCCGATGAGATAAGGACGCGCGGCATGCCTCTGGCGGTGGTGGTGGGCGGGACCTCGTCCTTATCTTGTACTGCAGGGCTGGGTGCCCTACGTGCCATGGGCTCCCTGACCGAGGAGGAGTCGGCTTTGGACTCTTATTTTGGAATAAGCTTAGTTCACTAGTCGTCCAACTCGCTTTGCCCTTCGCCTTTGCAGGTTTTGTGTTGATTTCCCAAGGATCCGCTGGCTTGAACAGCGCCAGGAGGAGGAAGACGAGACCTCGGGGGAAGGAGACGCCCCGCCCCTCGAATGCGCGTGACGATTTGATTAACTCGCCGTCGTCGCGCGCGCGGCTTTCCATGCAAACTGCACGCCGGCCGGGGGGATAAATCCTAGCTAGCTAGCTTTGGAGTATTTGTCGATATATATACATCGCGATCGATCGATGTCGATTGATAGCTGGTCGCGAAGAAATTACTGGCCGATCCCAAGATCTGGACGCCGTGGTACGTAGCTGTATACCTGTTTCTTGCTGCTGCTGCTGATTGCTAGCTAGCTGCTTCGTTTTCTTTTTCACCAAAACACTTGTGCATTTCGTACTATCATGTCATGTGCTGCAGGAGGGGACAGCCATGGCAGCGTCGGTGCTAGCTTAGCTTGGAGGAGGTACAGATCTGGCGACCTGCCTGCTTCCAGATCTGGAAACTGCTGCTGTATTCCTGTATGTATGTGTGCATTAATTTGTACTAGCTTAATTGAAGATTAGATCTCATGATGCCTTCCATTGATATATAGTTTCTTGACCTTAATTAGTATTTGCTTGAAGATCTCATGATGCCTTCCAGTGATATATAGTTTCTTGACCTTAGTATTTGCTTGCCGTATACTGGTTGATCCATTGCTAACGGTGGCTGGTTGATTCTACGAGATCGATCGGTGCCAACTTGAGCTCCTTTTTCTTTTCAGGCGTAAGTCTTTGCTGTTAATTATATTCTTGGCTGTTCATGGCATATATATAAGCGCGCAACTTCTTGTTATGTACTGAATTAAGATGAATTGAGTGAGAGATCCATGCCTAATTTCGAACAAATTCATTTACATTGACGACAATATATAAGAACAATTAAATCAGGTGAATTTCTTATTTTATGATATCATCAGTTAACATGATGATGATTGTTCTGTGTTATTTAGTACCTCTATAGTTTATTTGTGTGGAAACTGTCTAGCTATCTAACCAACTTGGAATATCTCAAGTCTAGGAATTGAACCAATTAATCTTACGAACCTGGCTCGTTCTTTCATTTACACCTGATGTTATTTTCGAAAAAGCTCACCCTACATATATTTTTTCTGCACAAAATAACTTTTTCCGTAGGCTCTCTCTAATTAAGCAGCTTATATATATATATATATATATATATATAAGGAAATGTCCAATTAGTTTGTTTTTAAAACCATCTGAACTTTATTAACATAGTAATTAAGAGATCCACTCATTTGGAATTTAATTTTATGTGGTCCCTTGAATATATATGTTGGACATTCTAGCATAATATACCATTTTCCTATACGTGCATTTCATTTAGTTTTGATTAATTCGTTTTTGCTTATAAAAATATAAGCAGATCATCACTAACCAGATAAGATAAATATAGGTAAGATGTTAGCAGATATATATAGCTTAACCAATTCATGTGTTTGAACTATGCAATGGATTCTGATATCTTAGCATTTATAGCTAGTGATTCCTATAACAACGAAGTTGTATTAATACCTTGAAATCCTGGTTTTACTCGGACACCTGAGACCGATCTATGATCAGCAGTGTTTCATAATCTGACATTGTTTGTATGTAGTTTCTTATATGCTACTACACTATATCAATTCACACACACACACACACATGGATGACACATGATATATATGTCTATGCATGCATGCTTATAGACTATTGGTTGGTTTGTTTATTGCTACAACAACACACTTAACACTTTGTGTAGCAGTAGTGATAGAGAGATTGATCGCTATGTGGATGTCTCACAGTCACTGACTCACCAACAGATTCTTGAACATGTTTCAGCTGGCACGTGTTGCCAAGTATTGACATGTGGACATGGTAAAACAGCACTGAATGCATGAATATTAGTCAGGATAGATCCACCTTTTGCTGGTCCCTAGATATGTGCAATATAATGTACATCCATGCATGCATGATTGGTTTCCAGCATTTGTATGATGATTTCTGTAATCAGAAGAAATTAAATATAATTTTTTCCTTTAAGTTAGGGGACAAATGTTTTTGTTTTTTAGATTTCTCTTTTTTCCTTTACATGTTACACTCACTCCGTTCCATGAAAACTTTACTTTAAGAAAAAGTTAATAAATTAGTGATGAAATCAAAAGACCAAAGCGCTTATTAATAAGTAAGTAGCTAGTATTGTGAAAGGATAGGTAAGAAATATTGAAAAAATAAATTTCTTGATTTGTGAACAGATGATAGGTTTGTAGTATTCATTAGAACTAGAACTACACAATAGATAAAAGTGCGTGTGTGTGTGATATATATATATATATATGAGTGGAATGAAAGTAAAAGTAAACATTTTGTTACCATTAACTATCATATATGTCATACCACAGTTGTTATGAACTTAATCACAGTTGTTATGAACTTAATCATACAAACTTAAAAGCAACTAAAATTACTTACAAGTGTATGCTCTTCACTTCTCCGTCAGACGGCATCAGCAAATATGTTATATATATGGGCCTATCACCTATATGGCATTTGAGAAACTCTATGTCTTGGTTGAGCAGTTGATACAATATATTTCAGATTTTGGCAACCCAATCAAGAGGACCTTTTGATCAGGCAGTGACAAGAAGAACGTAACCCGCCGCAGATCGAAAACTATGTATTATTATTCATCCTGGATCCTCCTGATATTTCAGATTTTGGCAATAAATCAAGAGGACTACCTTTGGTTCAGGCTGTGACAAGAAGCCGCTGCAGATTGAAACTATGTATTGTTGATCCTGGATCCTCCTGTTCTTCCAATATGAGCTATCCACGAATTTAATAATGCAATGGAATTTCTTGCAAGATGACAAAGATCTTCAGGGATATATGTTTAGGGATCCTAGTAACATCAATAGTCAATGCCTTCTTGGTTTTCACAAATACTAGCTAGAAACATACTCCATCCATCCGGTTTCATATTTCTTGATTTTCTAGTCTTATAGTCATTGGATGCTAATTATTGATGTTTTGATGATTTTAAGATCACTTTGGACTTATATATCTCCACATACATGCAAACTAATTAAATACAAATACAACACAACCATATTTAATAACACAACCATATTTAATATAAATAAAACCATAAATATGCACTCTAATTAATTGCTTCTTGATATGTAAGAACATATCCAAAACGTCAAGAATTATAGAACAGAGGAGTGTATAAGATGCCTTCTTTTATGCACACACATGAGATTTGAATGAATTCTGATTTATTGGCAATTGTAGCTAGTGATTAGTATAGGAGCAAAGTTGTCTTAATTAATAACTTGAAACCTAGCTTGGTTTTACTCTGACACCTGAGACCGAGATGATCAGCAGTGTTTCAGAATCTGACAGTGTTTGTATATTACGTTGTTTCTGCTTACACCATCATATCATTCTATCAATTCAATTTGCCTAACGTTATTAAAAACTTTGGAATAAATATATGCATGACATGACATGTTCCTTGCCATTTTTAGACTTTAATGGTTAGGTTTTTTTATGAACGGAGCTGAGGTTTAGCTTAGCTTGTTTGCTACAAGCTAGAATCACCAACAGTTACACTTTGTAGCAGTAGATATCGATATGGATTACCATGTGGATGTTTCACTAGCTCCCAGCTATCCATGTATATGGCCCAACCAACGGACAGATTATTTCAACATGTTTCTGCTGGCAGGTGTTGCCAAGTATTGTAAGTTTCTTCAACATGATTTTGGCATGTGTTGCCATGCAGTCTGCTCACTCTCTGCTGAATGCATGAACATGAGTCAGGATCCACTTTTTGTTGTTCCCTAGATATATATGCAATGTGTATATGCGTGCATGATTAGTTTACGGCATTTGTACGGTGATTTTTGTAATGAGAAGACATGGATCATTAGTTTATAGAGACTAATAAACCATTAATTATGTTGTTCTTAGTTTTGTTAAAATATGGAATATATTCATGTGTGTTCTAGCTATCTAATAATTTATCAGTGAATTGCCGCTGCTGTGGTTCATTGTTGCATAATGCATATACTACATATGTTTCAAAATATAAATATAAGATATATACGTTTTTTAAGTTTTTAATGTAGATTATTGACTATTAGCTACTTTTACTATGCATTATCAACAACTATTGAAATAATAATATACAAAAAGTGCTTTTAAATACCAATCATATATATGTAATAATAAACAAAAATATTTTTACTTAATTATTAGTCAAAAATTATAAATACTGACTTTTCTAAAATATGGATGGCTTATATTTTAGAATAGAGGTAATACGGCAGATGTCTTCCGGTATCTATGGGAAAAGTAGCAAGAGTCATGTCTTAATTATTGCTTAATTTCTTGAGTGATAACTTGGTGACGGGGAGGCTACACTGAACAACTGTTAAGATGTTAATAACCCTACAAAGTTAAAATACAACTACAACCACACCAAGTCACTTCACTTCGTCAGTCATCACCAAGCAGTACATTAATTATTATGGCACTGCACTCATGCATGCAGCAGGCAGCCACCTTCAGAAAACTCTGTTAATTAGGTTGTGCAGTGGATATCATTTCAGATTGGCATCCAATTAATTAGGGCCCTTTTGAATTTTGATCCGGCAGTAACAAGAAAACACTCAAGAAATCTAATGTGTACATGCATCTAGCATCCTCCTGTGATCCCGATCTGAGCTACCCACGGACTGAATACGATGGAATTTCTTGACCAGATCTTTGTTAGATCTTAGGTCATTAGGTGTTGCCGGTAATTTTAGTCTCACATTGTCTACGAAAGAAAACTACTAGCAGCTTATAAGGAAGAGATGTACATCTATCTATGAATCGGTTTTTAAGAATGTGAAAGAATCTGGCGCTGTAAATCTGGCTCGGTATCTGTATGAAGGTCTGAATATGAACGAGGATCGGAAACTAAGGGTCTGGACACTAACAATTGGTACGCCCACGAAAGTGGGAGGTCGGAGAGCTAAAGCCTGAGTCACTAACAATTGGTACGTCCACGAAAGTGACCTTTTATGATGTGAGAAGATTTTTCGTTTGTAAGACTGTGTCGTATAAACATGGACACCCGGATATGAGTCGAGATCGGAGAGCTAAGGCCTGAGACGCTAATAATCTTCATAGACTTGTTCACTTGTTCATAGCTTCCGTCGTCAGAATCATACGCTTACTGTGGAAGATGGTTTCAAGGGTTTGACATGGCGGATGGCTCGCGATCGAGCTCGTCGCCGACGACGAGGTGGCCGGCAGCGTTCAGGGTTGGGCTGGAAATAAATGGCTGGTCCAAAGCAAGCAACCTTTCGTCTACTTTTCCCCTTCAACTGTTCCACGCACTCGTCTCCTCTCCTCGCCGACCGCCGGCGCCGGCGTAACATGCGGCAGCGGCCTTCGATGATTTGCACCCGCCAAGGTTGGGGGTGTTGCACCTTGCAGAGTTCAGCTATGTACGCTGGTTCGATCATAATGAAGGAGAAGGCGATGATTCTTGGATTCAGACTTGTTTCTCTAATAGACTAGCAGCTAGCATCATAGATTCATAGTCTTTCTCAGATTTGGAGACGCCTGATTTGTCCTGGATTTTGCTTCCTAAAGTCTTCTTACTTATTGAGCGCTGCATTTCTCCAAGAAAACTGCAGGCATGCTCAGGAAATAATTAGTTTCATGCACATCACCACATGGATAACTGTGCTATGCTGACGTGTAAGCTAGCAGCTGTAAAACTTGTTATGTTCAGTTGCTGTCAAAACTGTGTAATGCTAGTAATGTAACTGTTGGAATATAATTGAATGGCTCACTTTTTGTCGTCATTTAACCTTGGTTAAACTGATACAATAGCAAAACTAAAAGCCTCAAATTAAATAAAAAATATAGCCCACTTCTATCTATTTCACACTTGAGGCCTTAGGAACCTTGTATGGAGGAGTAAAAGATTGCTTGTTTCAAATTAAATATAAAATCAGTAGTAAAAGTTGATAAATCAGTAGAAAAAGTAATATACCTCTCATTAATACAAAAATAATATTATAAAGCGATAGTTAGAAAATAGGTAAGAGGTATCCGATGAATAAAACATATTAATGTACTAACAATGATAGTTAAGGAGGTAAAATAGTCTTTTTATATCAAAATTGAAGAGATGATAATAAAATCTTTTTATATGGAGGAAGTACTTTTATAGTGATACTAAAAGTATAATATTGCTTGTTTCATCTTATAAAAAATAGATATTTGAGTTGTTTGAATTTGTTGTGGCTAAGAACTCCCAAATTGGAAAGAATTTGGGCCGCAGCAACGTGCCGAGCGCAAGCACGAGATGAGTTTGGCACAGGAGATGACTGGGCTGGGCCCGAGCCCGATCCGGCCCACCCGCTCCCTTTCCCCCCTCCCCGATGCGAAACAAATCCATCCCCCACCCCCACCACCGCGACGAACGGCGACTCCGACCACCCCCACCCCAGCCGGGAATACGACGGCGGCGACGGCGGAGGAGCCGTGATGACCGACGTCCTCTCCAAGGGCCGCGAGGCCTGCTACAAGGTGAGCGACACCCCTGAGAACCCTTGTCATCCCCTCGCGGGTCACGCCCGCTCTCGTTTCGTTCTCCTTACTGACGGGAGGCGGCGCCGTCTCTTCTCCCTCCCACCTCAAGGCCCGAGACGCCTTCTACTCGTGCGTGGAGAAGCACGCGGACAAGAAGCCCACCGAGATCGCCACCATGGGGCTCCTCTACCCCGCTGGCTGCAAGAAGTCCCGCGCCAACTTCGTCAACAGCTGCCGCCCCTCCTGGGTAACCTAATCATCCTCCGCCTCCGCCGAGATTAGCCCTTCCACGATTAGCCTCCTCGTGCTTAATCCGACACTTGGTTTTGGTTTCTTTGGTAGGTGAAGCACTTCGATCGGCAGTACTGCGCCAAGAAGCGGGTGCAGAGGCTGCTCGACGGCGACGAGGACCGCCGGGGCCCCATCTCTCTCCCCAGCACTACACGTTCAAGCAATAGGTAGTTCCGCTGCAGGTTCTGTTTCTCGGTAGCGAGCTGAATTAGATCTTTGCTTTGGAGACTGGATGTGACAGTATTGGTTTGAATCCAATACTGTAATCAAATATATGTGTTTGAAACCAATGGTTTCAGAGTCAGTGTTGCTGAGATGAAGGTATATCTGCTTTGTAGTACGTTGCTACGATTTGTGAATGGATGAGAAGGAACTTGTCTCTGACTTTATCACAATCAAGATCTTTGGTAGTTTGTTGTGGTACCATTGTTGAGAATTTTTGCTGCAATTCAGTGATACTGTCCATAATCCTCAGTTGAACTTCTGCTCTTTGAGTTTTTAATTATTTCAACGGGTCAAAGTTTAGAAGCAAAGATTACTGTGAGAGGAATGGTTTTGGCTAATCAAGTTGTGTGTTGCCATTTAGAGGACAGAGGGCAGTGGGAGCAAGACATGGTTCTCCACACAAATATGTGCCACCCTTTCTCATTGCTACCTTGAACAATATAATATTTTTTTCTGTTTCATAATCCCCAAAATGATAGCAAAATGATAGTATGGTTAATGCATATTTTTAGATCTTTCCTGTCTACTGTGGAAGTTCCTAAGTGGCTAAGTATGATCTCAGGAGTCTCATTCATTTTACTTATCTTCTATGCATGATAAAATGCAATTTATAAACTTCTCTTGAAAATGTGATAATTTAATTATGAGTTTATATGAATGATCTTCCAATCTTCAGTATAACTTTGTGAAATTCGAAGACACAGTTTGTTATTGGATGGCATCTACTTTTGGTGCCTGTTTTAGAGAATTTTTACCTATATCTATTAATGAGCATATTTTGTTAAGTAGACATAGATCACTTCCGTAGCCCATCAGAATTCTACATTGACTTTAGTTGGATCTTTTCAGGAGATGATTTGAGCATTCATTGACTGTAAATTCCTCTGATCCAAATGTCTTTGTAGTCCATGTCAACATACCAGTTGGTCCTATATGTATGGTTTATGGTTGGATTCTATTTATGCTTTCCGTGATCTTGCTTAGATAGTTCAACCTGTTGTTGACAACAGCGGAGCCGGTGTTGCTGGTCACCGTGACGGCGTGATTGGCACAATCTATCATTCCTTTATGTTTGATGACTTTGATCAACCAATCCATTCCTAGGATGACATCTAAGCCCTTGCAATTAAGAACCAAATCGACGGGGAAAACTATCCCTTGAATTTCTATCTTGACCCCCAGACTAAACAAATTAGCAGGTGTTCGCTTACCCAGGGTAGCTATTAACATAGGCTTACTTAAACATATTGTTCTTAATCCATTTTTCTCCACAAAACTTTTTAAAATAAAAGAGCGTGTTGCTTCGGAATCAAATAAAACAATTGTTGGTACTGAGTTAACAGGAAACATACCCAGTACGACTTCGGGTGTAGCTTGAGCTTCATCTGTCGAGATGTGATTCACCTAAGCACGAACTGGGTTTTGAGTAGGGGCTTGCTGACGCTTGGGGTATGGACATTTCTAAGAGTAGTGTCACTCCGAACAACAATTATAACAAACCACAGGCTTACCATTCTTATCCTTCAGAATCTCTGTCTTCTGAGTCTGCACTTGGCTTGGTGGTGGCATTGGACGAGAGACACAGGAGCTTGAACCTCCACTGACGTATTGAGGCTTGAAAGTTGGGCGAGGCTGGGTGTAGACAACTTGAGAAGTCGGCACAAGATGAGGCTTCTGGCCGCTACCTTGCTGATTGCGAAACGTACTCATTCTCTTCTTCTTTTGCTCCATCTTGTTATTCTTTGCTTCTTGCAAGATGGCTCTGTCTATCAGCTTCTGAAAGTCTTGGTAGTCGGCAGAGATGAGTTGGACTGCTAACTTGTTATTCAAGCCTTCTAGGAACTTCTCTTGTTTCTCGGCATCACTCTGAACATCTTTCGGAACATAGCGAGCCAACTGATTAAACTCATGCAAAAACTCAGTGACGGTACGGTTGCCTTGCTTCAACTCCTTGAACTACTTCTTGAGAAAGACTACTGTTGTCGGTGAATTCTGCCCAAGTACTTACAATTTCCGTGAAGCAAAGCAACTGTACCGTCACTGAGTTTTTGCATGAGTTTAATCGGTTGGCTCGCTATGCTCCGGAAGATGTTCGGAGTGATGCCGAGAAATAAGAAAAGTTCCTAGAAGGCTTGAATGACGAGTTAGCAGTCCAAACTCATCTCTGCTGACTACCAAGACTTTTAGAAGCTGGTAGACAGAGCCATCTTGCAAGAAGCAAAGCATAACAAGATGGAGCAAAAGAAGAAAATAGTTACGTTTTGCAATCAGCAAGGGAGCAGCCAGAAGCCTCGTCTTGTGCTGGCTTCTCAAGTTGTTTACACCCAGCCTCGCCCAACTTTCAAGCCTCAGTACGTCAGTGGAGGTTCAAGCTCCAGTGTCTCTCTTCCAACGCCGCCACCAAGCCAAGTGCAGACTTATAATACAGAGATTCTGAAGGATAAGAATGGTAAGCCTGTGGTTTGTTACAATTGTCGTCAGGACACTACTCTTAGAAGTGTCCATACCCCAAGCGTCAGCAAGCACTGCTCAAAACCTGGTTCGTGCTCGAGTGAATCACATCTCGGCAGAAGAAGCTCAAGCCGCACCCGAAGTCGTCCTGGTATGTTTCCTGTTAACTCAGTACCAACAATTGTTTTATTTGATTTCGGAGCAACACACTCTTTAATTTCAGAAAGTTTTGTGGGGGCAAATGGATTAAGAACAATATGTTTAAGTAAGCCTATGTTAATACATACCCTAGGTAAGTGAACACCTGCTAATTTGTTTAGTCCGAGGGTCGAGATAGAAATTCAAGGGATAGTTTTCCCTGTCGATTTGGTTCTCCTTGATTGCAAGGGCTTAGATGTCATCCTAGGGATGAATTAGTTGATCAAACATAAAGGAATGCTAGATTGTGCCAATCGCACCGTCACAGTGACCAGCAACACCGGCTCCACTACCTCCTTCAAGATGGTCAGGAGAAGATCAGAAAACATCATGGTCAATCAGATTGCCTTGGAAGAGATATCCATTGTTCAAGAATATCCGAATGTTTTTCCTGAAGATTTGCCAGGCATGCCACCTAAACGAGAAATTTAGTTTAGGATTGATCTTGTCTCTGGCACTGCACGTCTGCACCCATCTCCAAGCGACCTTATAGAATGGCTACCAATGAGCTAGCAGAAGTGAAGTGACAGATTGAAGACTTAGAACAGAAAGGTTACATGAGGCCAAGTACTTCACCGTGGGGAGCACTCGACATCTTAGTGGAAAAGAAAGATAAAACAAAAAGGATGTGTGTGGATTATCGAGCCTTGAATGATGTCACCATCAAGAATAAGTATTTGTTACCTCGGATCAACGATTTGTTTGACCAGTTAAAGGGAGCCTTGGTGTTCTCAAAGATTGATCTCAGATCTAGCTATCATTAGTTGAGAATTAGTGAAGAAGATATACCCAAGGCCGTGTTTACTTTAAGAAGATATGGCTTGTATGAGTATACCATTATATCCTTCGGACTTACTAATGCCTCAGCTTTCTTCATGAACTTGATGAATAATGTTTTCATGGAGTTTTTGGACAAGTTTGTTGTGGTGTTTATTGATGATATTTTGATCTACTCAAAAGACTTCGGAAGAACATGAAGAACATCTTCATAAGTCTTTGTGGAAGTTAAGGGAACATCAGTTGTATGCTAAGTATAGTAAATGTGAGTTTTGGTTGATGGAAGTAAAACTTTTGGGCCATGTCATCTCTACCAATGGAGTAGCAGTAGATCCTTCCAACATCGAAGCTATAACTAAGTGGAATCGACCCAAGTCAGTACTTGAAATTCGAAGCTTCCTTGGATTGGCGGGCTACTACCATCGATTCATAGAAAACTTCTCAAGAATTGCAAGACCCATGACTCAACTCCTCCAAAAGAAGCAAAGTTCAAATGGTCACCTGGATGTGAGAAAAGTTTTTAGATCTTAAAGCAGAAGTTAGTTTCAGCACCGGTGTTAACTCTACCGATATACATAAAGATTTTCATGTGTATTGTGATGCATCTCGCCAAGGGTTAGGATGTGTTCTGATACAAGAAGGAAAAGTGGTGTCTCATGCTTCTTACCAACTCTGGCCGCATGAGTTAACTACCCTACTCATGACTTAGACTTAGCGGCCGTTGTTCATGCTCTCAAGATTTGGAGGCATTATCTTGTTGGTAATAGGTGTGAAATCTTTACGGATCACAAGAGTAGAGTATATTTTTTACTCAACTGGATAATCTCCGTCAAAGATGATGGTTAGAGTTAATTAAAGATTATGACCTAGGAATTCATTATCACCTAGGCAAGGCAAATGTAGTAGCAGATGCTCTGATACCAATTTGTAACACTCGTAATTGGATAGTGTTATACTCACTTGACGTATTTATAGAGAACCACTTGTAGACATTAGAAAGGTGAAAGCAAGAACAAATGTCTCCATGTGTACAACAGGAGGAAAGTATTTTAGGCCAGTTTAGGCTTACCCCCTACGTGTACAACAAAACAACAACAACAAAGCCTTTTAATCCCAAGTTTACCCCCTATGTGTAATTAATGCTTAAAGCAAAATACTGAAATATAGATTTATGGTAATACTGGGCACTATTTAAACTTTTTTGCTTTAAGGTGATCTGAAATTCTGTTATATACATGGGCCTCTCAAAGAATTCATGGATCTGCAGTGCTATGCTTTATTTTGGTAATGATGTGTTTATACATCATAGACTCGTAGTGCCTTTATACATCATAGTAGCATTAATGTTGTCTACCATACCACATTCAACTTCACATCTGGGATATCTGGTCATTCTGGTGCCAGTGCCAGGGGTGTTGACAGATGTGAGAGATAACAATTTGGGGATGCAATAACCAAAAAGGGAATTTTACTTAGTTCAGTGAAACAGAAAAGTTATTTTACATACAAATGATGAATTGTTTGTGATTCATATAAAGGTAAAATTATGAATGATAAGTTTACATGAGAAAAATAATGCTACATACAAATGATGAATTTGTGATTTGTATTGACGATAAGTTTACATGAGTATATATGAACAGTGAATTGCACTAAACTACACGTGAAGGGTCTAGCTTTCAAGGAACTACAAATTTAAGACAATTTCATATCACAAGCTACCAATTTAAGCCGAGTAGTCAAGAACTAACTCTACTAATTACTACAGTATGAGTCCTGGTTCTTAATTGTTGTGGAGGCTATTTTAGATTCTTTGTTCATATAAGTTTTTCAATACTTACATGTTTGGAATTGGTTATTAGTCCAATTGGTGCAAGCTAATTTTTTGGGCAAGTTTTTGTACTTTTTCCCTACTTCCTACTTATTAGTAGGCTTTTGGTTTATATGTCCAATTCAGGGAGAGGCTTGTCAAAATGCTTTCATAACTCTTACTTATTGAAAGGCTTTTGGTTTATATGTCCAATTTGGGGAGAGTCTTGCCAAAATGTTTTCGTAACTAATGGAAATGGTGATAATGTGATATCGGTTAATGAAAGGCAGGTGGGTAGTCGGCTGGTGTCAGAAACAGTGCTCCATAGATCTGTAACATGGTCTATGAATATATAGTATCTTCATAATTGTGACTATTTTGCTGTAGTTTTTTGAAATACACATATATGAACAGTTTGTTTTGAGGAATTGGGCTTGATTTGGGAACTGCTACAAGTTTAAGCTTAAGCTCAGCTTGTAGCAATAAGATTCATTGCCTACTGTCTTGGACTAAATTTTAGTCTTTCACAAGATACTAGTCAATTTCATTTGCTTTCACATTCTTTTCAACATTTTACTCCTTATCTAAGGCCAGAATTTACTGTACATAACAACAAGGATTATAAATCTTATATTCGAACTCCACCCACCCCCAAGAGGCTGTCACCTTTCTGTACTAGTATTGTGAATGCCTCTTATTCCAGGCTCTGTCTTGTCTGGATAGGACTCGATGATGATATGCTGCTGTTCATGTTTTGTGTTGGTTTTGGTTGGGAAGATTTGTTGCTGTTAGTGTTGATAACGATGGGGGCACCAGCACCACTCCGTTTTAGAATCAGAATTGATTCTATCCATTGACTCAAATTCTAGTCCAGGGAGTTTGTGGACTATCATCATCTAGTCCAGGTAGGGGGCATTTGTGGGCAGTGTGTTCCTTGCTTCTTCAGTTTAATAGTTCCAGCCCCTTTGTTATGTGCTCTTCGTTGCATCAGTGCATCCTTTCCTTTTGATTACTCTTTTATAGTTTGTGAACCTTGTGGCATTCAACTCTCACTGTTTCATATGAGTTGTGGTGAACTGTTTATCCTGTAGTGTAATGTGATTTTAAAGCTATGGTCAAATAAGGATAACATGCTGGTGTTGTATAAAGTTGCTCCCGCATCAGGATTTAATTTGTGATAAGTTTACTGGATATGATAAAACCTGCAGTTTTCCAAGCGAAAATGACGCAAAAGTTCAGTTGTGAACAGCTGAACATACAGAACTTCATAGAATACTTATTCTGTCACTCTTGTTCACATGTAACAACAGGCTTCAGATTAGACGACCAACAAACTTTACTTGGTTTTACAGGACAGTAACAGTATGAACATTTTTTTTCTGTCCGCGTTTTCCTGCGCCTCATGCTCGGATGGTGATCCCGCCCTGCACCTCCTCGCCGGCGGCGGCAGCCTCCTTCTCCGCCGCCGCCTCCGTCTGCTCGGCGAGCACAGGCAGGTGGGCCTTCTCCTGCAGGCACTTCACCGTCTCGTACAGCGACTGGCTCACCGGCCGGAACTCCAGTCCGAGGTCCCGGAGCTTCTGGTTGGACATCTTGTACGGCTCCTTCCTGGGGTTCTTCTCGTCGGAGCACCTATACAAGAAGGTTCAGCAATTCAGCAGCAGGTCAGCGTACAAAACACCGACACCTTCAGAGTTTCAGTTTCAGATCACTGCATCAACCATGCACCAGTTTTTTCCTTCTTTTTCCCATCATCTTGCAGTATTTTGTTGCAACTAGAAATATACATCAATTCAGGTGCGATCACGACGGACTGACTTGTGAGAAGTTGGGATTGATTTGTCACCTTGGACCCAAGGGCCAAGGCGTCCTGAACTGACATCATGCTACGTACTGGTTGTCCTTAAGGTGAGGTTTAGCAAGATTACGACATCATGGCGACTGTTTGTTTGTTCACACAGTCAATATGGTAGGAGTATCTTTGAAAGAACCATGAGCACAATTAAGGATCTTGAATTAGTAAACATGATCCAAATTCAGCAAGATTCACAGGATATACCAGTGCAAACTTAGGTTCATGCATCTTCCCTTGAACGGGTCCTAAGTCCAACCACTGTAGTGACGTTTGACAAAAAGAAAGCTGAATATTCCTGAGTCGTTCTAGTGCTTGCAAAGACGAGTTATAAAAACCAGGCTATTTATTCTCGTTGATTTTGCTTACTACAATCGTACTCCCTCATGTCAACGTTACCTTGTTTGTGTAGTTCTGTCTGAAGAGTCCTCTTGTCAAAAAATGATGGTTAAAATACTAAATACTCTTGTCAATACATCATTAGCTGAGTCGAGATAGAAAGAGGTTTTGGCAAATGATTGCAAGAGACTGTCATGCTTGCTTCTAACTCAATTCCCAGATTCGTGTTGTGTTGCCAACAGTCTAATGATTAGGACAATAGGACACAATGGTTGCATAGCAACTGCTCACCAAACATATATATAGGACAGTTTAGAGGGATTAATGCAGAGATTTTCTATCCATAAACAAACCCGTAAGGATAAAAATCTTATCTGAAAAAAGAAGGATTGAAAATTTCCTACAGAAAATTCCACTGTCCCAATTTCAATTCCAAGTCAATAGTGTGCATTTTATTTTGAAGACTTCGCATTTGCGTTTTCTACATGCCCTTTCAAACTGTAGCGTCTTAAATATCTGAATACGAACAACTTATCAGCAACCCTATTTGATCTTGTTTGTCAGTTAGTTGGGACATGAGGAGTTCCAAAACTGCAGAATTCTGAAGTCATGCATGCGTAGGGAGTAGCCAGCCAAGAAACAAGCGTAGTATCTGACAGGACGTCGTCGATCGACCGCTCGGGATGATCGCGACGCAATACGCGGACTGATTTTTCTACCACCTAATGATGCTACGCATTCCTACCGTTCTTCGATCGCAAAGTGGCCTCACTGTCGTCAGTGTGACGGCACAGCCACACATCGATCGATCAGTCAGACTCAGACAGATTCAACAAAACCATACGGGTACAGCAGCTTTGCAGGTTTGGTGGTGGCTGACATGGGGATCAACTCACCAACTTTCTTCGATATGGACATAGACATGGACATGAAGTGTTTGTGGCAAGATTGTCCCAGAAATTGCCTTTTGCGGACAAAGTCTTTGAACTAAACCTGAATCTTATGTGTATGAGCATGATGTTGCTAAGTACATATGTCATCTTGTTGATACAGATATGTATGTAGCCTAGTGCAATGAACTTGTTTAGGACATTAAGGCTTTAATTAATTAACTGTGGTGTTTCTTTCGCATCAAACTCAAAGTATTCAAGCTACCAGTGTCAGGGAAAGGGGGTTGGTTCACCTGAACCGGAGAAGATGCTGCCATTGACAGGGCAGTCATATCCATCCCTACCTACAAAGGCCGGGATACGTCACACCTAATTAACTAGTACTAGTTGCTACCTAATAGTCATTAACGTGGCTTCACTAATACTACCTTTTTTTTTCTACAAAACATCATCCCAAGCACGTGCAATTAGGATCTTGAAATTGCAAATTAATAATAGATTAAAAATATTAGGTCTTGATATATAAAAACAATATGTCCGACTATGTAGAAATATTTTCATATCATGCTAATTTCACAATAGCTAATGATATATTTAAAAGATATTAGTAGTAATTAAAGTTTAACCTTAGAGTAGGTGATTACCTGGTGGGGACAGGGTACTCGGGGAAGAGCTTGGAGAGGATGCGGACGACGCCCTCGCGGTGGAGGACGCGCTCGGCGCAGAGGAAGCGGCCGGAGGCGGAGGGGGACTCGAGGACGAGGAGGTGGGCGGCGGCGACGTCGCGGACGTCGACGTAGGCCTGGACGGCGTTGGCGAACTTGCTCGCCGAGCCGTCGAGGTACTTGAGGATGTGGGCGACGCTGGCGTTCACCGTCGGCTGCAGCAGCGGCCCGATCACCAGCACCGGGTTCACCACCACCAGGTCCACCCCCCGCCACCGCGCCGCCTCCCACGCCGCCTGCTCCGCCACCGCCTTCCCGTAGCAGTACCAGTTCTGCATTTTTTTCCCCAAAAAAACCAACACGCCATTAATCAGCTGATCGATCTCCTCGCAGCATGCAAATGCAACGGGGGCTGAGCTGGTGACGTAAGTATGACGTGAAAATTAGATCAGCTGTTTTTTTCCTTCAGAAATTAATCAGAAGAAAGAATTGGCTTGAATTAATTACTTCATGGGGCCCATGAGAAAATTGAACAGTTTGGTGTTTGGTTGGCAGGAACAATTTGCAATCAAGTCTGTCACATATTTGATTCATTGCAGTAGTTGTGACAAGCTAAGGTATACATGGTCCCTTCCGAACCACGCCAATATTTCTTGTATTTATCTCATAAATAAAAGATGTTCCCTATGGCGCCAAACAATTTTTCTTTTTCTTTTTATTAAAAAAGAGATTTTTGTGACTTTTCAACAGACAACAGAGTGAAAATAACCTGCAAAGCAAAGTTCCTTTTTCGTCAGACGCTAACGAGGCTCATGAGCTCATCAAACAGTTCTTGAAACTCGATCGTGGCCATGCATGATATGCATTCAGCTAGTGCTAGTGCGTGACCGTTGACCGTTAATTTGACGGACCGGTACGTCACGTGCCATAGCAGTGTTCAATTCCAGTGGCTGGGTGCATCGGTTGGACCGTTGGACTTGTAGTTCAGCTGTTCTTACCAGGAGGCGAAGCTAAATTTGACAAAGCCTAGGTTTAATAATATAATTTACCTTTTATTATCAATTTTTTTATACTCTTTAATAAAATCTTAAAAATAATTAAAGAGACACGTCTAAGACTCAAATCCTGTCCTAATTGCTTTAGGCTTTCTCTGGCGCTATTGGGCACGATAGTTGGTCCACTCTTAATTTTTCAAGCAGATGATCAAAATGACCTTTTTTAATATTTAAGTTTATTTATAGCTTCAACTATAAGAATTTTTAGACTCTACGGATTTTTAGTTCTAACTGGAAGAGTAAGTCAGAGCCATACCTACCAGAGCCATTCATGAACTTTAGTTTCCGTGTAAAATTGTGGATATTATTAATTAATTAAACCTATGCGCCCCTGGCTACGTAGCTTATGTGAATTACAAGACACGGACCATAAACAAAGTCGTCCAAGCTAATCACGATCAATTCCTACTACTCATATCGTCATATATCGTAAAGCAAAGATTCAGAGGTGTAAGCATCAAGGTTGTCAATTCCATTTCAGTATCGGTCGAAATGACCGATATGTATTATTTCGTCACTCAAACCAGTACCTATCAAGTTGTATACCATTCCGGTTTCAATACCGATCAATACCAGTCATTCCGGTTAACACTGGTTCCATACCGATCAATACCGAACTATACCGCCCATTCCAATCAATACCGACCATTCCGGTTAAAATTATATTTTGAATTTTTTTTGATATATGTGTTACATATTACTTATATTAAGATATATATTATATTATATTAAGCTATATACTATATTTGAGATATCAATATATTCAAATATATTATATTTAATCATATCAATATATATTTTAAATATATTTATATTATTTTATTAGACCCTAAAACGATACACCGGTATCATCGATCAGTTTCGAAACATTACTAAACCGGAATGAAATTACCGAGCTCGGTAAGCATGTCTACGTCGTCTGTCGATCCACGTACATCTCCTGACCGACTCCCCGGCCTGCATGCATGTCAATATGCCACACACATGCTTTACGTGCGTGGCGCACTGGGGCCCAACTTGATCTCAACGTACACATGCAATCAATCAATCGATGAGGTTTCCTCAAAAGTCAGATTTTCTGTGTACAACAGTAATGGTCAGCTAAAACCATGGTTATCATAATTTTCTAAGCATGGTTTGGGTTGGTTGGTAGTGGTAATAATAATTCATCTGCTATGGAGTACTTTATTTGTCTACTAAAAACTTTACTTTTGATATGAAAATAAATTATTAATAAGATTAAAAAATAAAGTATCAATTATTAATAAAAAAACAGTACTATAAAATGGTATAAAATGATAGATAATAACTAAGGGGGTATTACAAAATTTGTTAATTTGTGAAACTAAGAGTAGGTAAGAGTAGGTAAGAGATAAAAATAAGGTCTTTTTTTTAAAAGTTAAAGAGATAAAGTAAAAAGATTGGACGGAGTGAGTAGAAGTTAGTAGTGATTTTTTTTCCTCGATGAAAAGAACTGATCGATCAAGCAGACAAAAGGAAGAAAGGGAAACTGAAAACAGTAACATGATGCAGCAAAAGGTAGCCGATTAAGCAGGTAGCTAGGGCGGAGAGGAATAGCAAAAGCGAGACGATCGATCACCTACCTTGGTTTCCTTGCAGTAGTCGAGGTCGCTCCAGCAAGACTCGTCGACGACGACGTCGGGCCCGCGCTTGGGGTCCATGGTCACCGCGCCGATGGACGACGTGAACACCACCCGCCGCACCGTGCCGGCCTCGGCCGCCGCGTTTATCACGTACTCCGTGCCCCTCACCGCCGGCTCCACCATTTGCTCCTGAGATTCACGTATACACATCACGCATGCAACATGCACGCCGGTCAGAGGCTGTCGGCCATGTACATATGGCAGGCCATAGCCTATCCATAGATGATATGGATGGACGCCATGAACATGCAAAAGATAGCTAGCTCTAGAGCAAGAACTAATCGATTGCAGTAGTACTGTATGCCGGTGTGTAACAAGTTTTAAAGTTAGACACATATATTAACGAACATATTCTTCTGAGTAAGTGAGTTTAGGTTTATAGTGATTAGGTGAAGACGTGACTTAATTAGTAATTAAGTTTAGATATAGTATGAGTAATTTAATTTAAAAATAAAAATTACTTTTTACTAGTACTGTTTTATCATTGAGGGAGTAGCTATATGTGTGTACGTACAGGGTCGTCGGTGACAGGTGAGGCGGTGTGGAAGACGCCATGGCAGCCGTCGACGGCGCGGCAGATGGCGTCGTAGTCGAGGAGGTCAGCCTTGCAGAGGACCAGCCGCTCGCCGGCGCCGTCCAACGCCTTCAGGTGCGCGTTCTTCGGGTCATCTGCGCCAAAGCTAATAAGTTAGCCGCTAGAACAACAGCTAGCTCTACCTAACAAAAAAGAGAATCAAATCAAGAATCACGAGCTAGAAGCTGTGCGTCCGTGGGCGCATGCGTGCATGCCTGGGTTCCTGACGGTGCCCTTCACAGTATAGCCCTTCTCCAGCAGCAGCTTGACGAGCCACGACGCGATGTACCCGGCGGCGCCGGTCACGCACACGGTCTGCCCGTTCCCGGGCTTCACCGCCGCACCGGCGCCGGCGTCGACGTCGCCTACGGCAGCGACGACTACTTCATCGATGACCGTCATCTTGACGATATATATGAACACACGCACACTACTGGCTGCACCTGAACGTAGTGCTCTAGGTTGTAGCTAGATATTAGAACGGGAACGAGTTGTTCGTAGCTAGGTTTTATCGATTTGTCGGTAGGATATATGTTTTTCTCTTGGGGAGGACATGTGTTGGAGAGGTGCGGAATTTATAGCGCAGCTGGTGGGGGAGAGTAGCTGAGAGCTAGAGACAACGAGAAGGACGGGCACCGCGCGCGCGTGCTTGGGTGCCCCTACCCCGGCTCGCGCGCGACGGCGACGGCGACCAGGGAGTAGGTGGGAGGTGAGGCCGTCAGGCCGGACACGCCGCGCCGTAACGCCGAGTCGTACGTCCGCTATCTATGTGCTAGTGCTACGACGACTTGTAAACGCCCTCGCGATGGACGTCGCCGTCCCCCGGCGGGCGCCGGCGGCCGGCCGTCTCGCTCTCTCACGCGCGCGTAATCGTATCGTAGGAGGTGATCGAAACGATCGAAACGCTCGCGTGATCACGCCTAAAACCGTGAAATGCCTGTCACGCGCGCGCGACCGCCGCGCTAGCCGGCCGGTTAGCCCGGAGAAAACCAGTGGAAATTAGCCATCCATCCAAGGCGAGGTTTTTCGTCGATGCACAAGTAACGGGCGGAGTTAAAGCAAGGCGCATGCCCGTGTTTCTATGATTGTAGTTTAATGACAACTTTGGTTTTTTGACAGATTAATGAAAACTATGTTCAGTTCAGTTAATTTAGATTGATGTTAAAAAACGGGATTCGAGACCAGCTGGTGGCTGTGTCAGGAATTTAGGATCGATCGATGGAAGCCAAACTCCGCGTGATTTAATTTAGTACATGGAGGGCAGGTACGTAGTTCTAACTAGGACGTCCGCATGACGTCAGCGAAAGCCCTTGTTCCTAACACTGTGCTCATCACAACTGCACATATGTGCTAATTAATTAGAAAAAATAAAAAATGTACTGTACGTGTGCAGCGTGTGTACGTATGCGTGCATAGTTGGCCAAATGTTGCCGTAAAGTTCTTATCATGTACGCATCAGTATAAAAAAAATACAGTTTTTAAATCTTCCCAAAATTATATAGTTTTTCTGAACCGTACCGATCAACTACTCAATCTCCATGTAATAGGAGTTGTTGATGGTTCTATTGCTGACGAAGATTCAGTATTTGATTTTTTTGACATTTTCTTATTATGTGGGAATCTTTTGATTCTAAACGTGTAAACATCGAGAAAGAAGCTGACATAGAGCTGATGTTTGGTTTAAAGTTGGCCCAACCAAACAAACAGTAGCAAATTTTCTACTTACGGTTTAAAATTGTTCCAACCAAACAAAATAAATATATTTGATTAGTAACTTATGTTTATCAACTTTTTAATATTAAATTTATCTGTTCGAATTATCACACTATTTTGTTAAACAATCTACCATCTATGTCTATCCACGAAAGAACGAGGCCAAGTACATCCTATATCCCTGTGAATTGGATAGGTAAGGAAAATAAATTCTATGTAGGTGGGTTAGAGCATCTCTAAAAATAGCTCTAAAATTTGACTTCCTATATAGCTTTTTAGGATTCTTTTTGAGATGCAAATCACTTTAAATATGTTTATCTCCAATAGAGTCCTTAAATTTGAGTTTCTGTGTATGTTATCTAAAAGTAGGGAGCGGAAGGATTAATTTTGGGATCCTTTATTTTCGGGAGCCATTTAGAGTATCTGTTGGAGCTGATTTTTCGGTTGTAATCCCAAAAATTTAGGGAATAGAGCTCTTTAGAGCTTCTCTTGGAGATGCTCTTAGAAAGTTCTCTTTGCAACTGTCTGATTAACTTAGTACTCAACATGACACCTATATAATCGAGGTCTTTACATGAATGACTTTGCATCCCATCCTATGGAATTTATTTCTTATGTCTTTCGACATCGTATTAACTCAGTACTCCACGTGATACCAATCTAGATAGATCCTTATGAGGAGGACTATCAGCCCACCCAAATGGAATTTATTTCTATAGGTAGGATATGAATTCTGAAATACTTCGGAACTAATACAAGTAATAAATTAAACGGAATTTTCTATGGTCAAATAGTGGCAACATTTTCTACTTAATTGGATACCTTGTAGTTCTATTCCCAACCCATTTGCTTCATTCAGGTTGCTATTTATTCCCAACACACATCGGGCATCTGTAACCGGTTGTAACCCTAATCAGTGGTGGGTGAGCTTATCGTTAGTGGTATTTGGTATGTGATATCTCGGCTTATTTCAGATGGGTAACTAACCATCATAGATATTATTATCTATGTGGTAGTTGATAATAACAACATGTTGTAGATAGTGATACCACCTATCACATATGAGAGGCCACACTATACTAGCTAGCTTTACCACTTGGTCATCACTATATATGACGGGTGTTAATGAAGATCTATCTATGATGAATCGATAGTTACGACCTATCATAGATAACATTTTTAATATAAAAAACATTTTTAATATGAGCTAACACCGATGATCTATGTCATCTGTGGCATGTCAAATATTACGACCCACCGTAGATGACCTATTATCTGTGGAGGGCATAGTTATGGCCTATCATAGATAAACAATGATGGGCCATAATATCACAATCAACTATCTGTGATAGGTCATCTTCACCGGGCTCCTATGGACTTATCTCATATGATCATTTTTTAAACCGCCAGAGATGTTATCATCTTAGACAATTCTCTATGTTTCGTCATAGATGACGCAACATTGATGATCAATTTTGGTGTAGTAATATGAAGCGGGCCTGACCGCTGTTGAGGATATGACCCCAGATACTCTAAGATAGGCTTTGGTGGATCGAACTAAAAGTAGGCCTAGCCTACATGGTAGTCTGATACAGTTCAAGGAGTCTGATGTTGACAAGGAAGCTTAGCATCAATATAGTAGTCAAATATATATTTGTATTGGAGATTAAATATGTACAAATATCCTTATAAATAGGAGATAAAAATAGTTTGGTTGTAATCTCAAGATACTAGGAAACTGACTCGGTTAAGATACCATATTTGTAACACCATCCTCTAGACTATATAAAGGGAACGAATGACCCCCCCAAAGGAATTCCACGCTTAGATCGCCTTAGCATCCAAGCTTACATATTTGTTTTGTATTCGTATTCAAGAATATCTATATTCAAATTCAAATTTAAAATAAAATATAGTAAATAATGCTATACGGATTCGATTATATACGTATGTAATCAGAATCCATCCCTACCTACTATGTTCCCATGACAGGACACATGATATTTATTTGTTCGATTCTAGCTTGTCTTTATAATTTATACTTACCTTTTTAGACAATTTTCTATTTTCTCTGTCCCAAAATAAATGCATTTTTAAGGCAAACTATCTTAAGTTTGGCCAATTTTATATAAAACAACAGTAATAATAATTTTGATACCAAATGGACATTACAAATCCATTATTTTTTAATAATATAATTGTTTAGCATTATAATTGCTAATACTCTTTCCTATAAATTTAAATAAACTCAAAATAATCCGACTTAGGAAAAAACAGAAATATACTTTTTTTGGGGACAGAGTTAGTATTTATTTTCAGGTCCCTAGCTGACAAGTATTTATTTTCAGATCCCTAGCTGACAATCCAATTTCTGCAGTTTTCCACTTCATCCTATCTTAATTAGCAAAATGGATATATGCTGTAGGCCTTTTTGTATTGCACATATCTATTCTTTTTTAATGTTTCCTTTTGTTCTAACTTTTTTAATGTTTCCTTTTGTTCTAACTTGCATGTAAGCGATGCAGAATTACAGATACATGGCCTGAGGGAAGATGCCCTAGTTAGGTGAGGAGGCCTGCTGCTGGGTGAACAATGCAAACAGCATTTTATAATTGGCTGCCTTTTGGAAAATGCAGGACCGCCGATCTAGATCTCGCTAGTGATCCCACATATTCACCTACCTAGCTCGGCCGGTGGTGGAGAATGACCACCGATATGATGGCGCAAGCCCGATCGATCGATAGCCCTTGCTTGCGTGGTCCACGAATTGATTCCATCGTGAGCCATGGGGACGATGCGTGCGTGCACGATGGCGAGCCTGTGGTTGGAGCTGAGTCCGGCCGTTTCACGCGTTGGTGTCCCCGCGCGCGCCCAACGAACGATCGATCACGTCGACCACCGGAACGCGACGGCGACGCCCGGGATCACGGCGCAAAAGGCAAAAAAAAGTTAGGAAAAGGTGGGGAACCCATCGGCCACGGGACACGGCTCCCACAAATCGTGAGGCCGGTGGAGGCGTGGAGCCGCGCGCGCGCAAGATCGAGCGAGCGCACTCGGGCTCGTTGCCGGTTAAAGGGCTCAAACCCAGCAGCGTTTGCAGCTTTGTCCGACGCCGCGGCGCGTGCCTTGTGTAGTTGTGTATGCGGGGCTCGGCGCAGTGCGCAGGTCGGTGGTCCTGACGCGGGTGCATACGCGCCGCGTTGCCTGCCCGCGATCGAGCGGTAGTGCGCCGACCAACCCGGCCGTGGCTAGCTCGCGTCCGGCTCGCCCCTACACGTCGAGCCCGTGCACCGTGCAGGTCCACTAAAATAATGTTTTTTTTTTCAGAAATTACATTTTTTATATCCGTTTCAAATAATTGTTAAATTAGATCACGCCAATACATTTTTTTATATCGGTTAATAATTTTTATTAACCGCTTGCCCAGCTGAGGTTCAATGCATGAAATCAATTCTTGACATCTTTGCTAGAGCATCAGGCTTGGATGTCAACTACGATAAATCAATAATCCTTCCGATATGCTGTGACAATATCGACCTTCAGACAATTAAGCTTTCTTTTCCGGCTCAGCAGGGAAACTCCCCCTGCAAGTATCTAGGCCTTCCACTGTACCACAACGAAATTCGCAAAGTCTTATTTCAACCGCTTCTAGACAAGGCTGCTAGCAAGCTGGCTTCCTGTAAATGCAATTTTCTGAACAAAGCCGGCCGGCTAACTCTTCTTAAATCGACACTTTCAACTTTGCCATTTTTTCACCTTACTGTTTTTCAAGAGAATGCATGGCTTGTCAAGCAGTTCGACAAAATTCAAAGATCTTTTCTTTGGTCCCGTGGTGACAATGATCAAGCCATAAATGGACTCTACCTTGTCAACTGGAAGGTAGGTTGCAGGCCAAAGATTTTTGGTAGACTGGGGGTGCTTGAGCTTTCTCTTCTAAGTCAAGCTCTTCGGCTCCGTTGGCTCTGGCTCCAGTGGAAAGATTTAGATAAATCTTGGGCAGATCTGCTGACACCTTACTCAAAAAAAGACGCTGATCTGTTCCAAGCTTCCACAATCATTCATCTTGGAGACGGCAAGCAGGCTCGTTTCTGGACAGACCCTTGGATGGGATTTCCTCCGCTCAAGAGCATTGCCCCAGACATTTTCATCCTAAGCAGGAGGAAACATCTATCTGTCGAACATGCCTTACAAAACAATGCATGGATTCGGCACATAAGAAACCTCAACTCACCAGATCAGCTTGCTCAATACATCAAGGTAGCACAATTAACCTTAAACGTAGAGCTGAGCAATTCAACAGACAACATCATCTGGCGTTGGACTGCCAATGGCACTTATAGTGCAAAATCAGCCTACACCGCTCAATTCATTGGCTCCTGTAAGCCGATCCTTTCTCAGAACCTTTGGAAAGCCCAAGTTAAAGAGAAGTGTAAGTTTTTCGCCTGGACTATGACAAAACACAAACGTCTCACAGCTGACAATTTGATGAAACGTGGATGGCCTTGTAGCTTGATTTGTCGGCTTTGCTTCAGTGCTCTTGAAGATACCGAGCACCTTGCAAGCAAGTGCACCTTCACTTGCCAAGTCTGGGCTGAGGTTCTTCAGCATTTCAATTTTCCCGCCCTTCCTTCGTTGGCTTCAGCCGGAAGTTTTCTTCTTTGGTGGCACATGGCGGCTAAAAAAATTCCACTGTCTGAGCAAAAAAGTTTCAATGGCCTAATAATCTACACCTGGTGGCATGTGTGGAAAGAGCGAAATGCTAGAATTTTTCAATCCTCCTTCAATTTGACCTCAGCAATATCAAGCTTAATTGTAGCAGGTTTCGAACTTTTCTCTCTAGCGAGAGAATTTTAATTGTTCTACCACCTTGTATCTCTTTCCTTTCTTTTTTCCTTTCCCCATCTCTTTTTATCAGCTGGTTGTAATTAATCTCCTGTACTTTCTAGGCTCTCTCGCCCTTTTCACTCCTTCTTAATGCATTGCAGCGATTCTCTCGCTTGCTTCTCAAAAAAATTTTACTTCACTCCTATCGACCATTGAACGATCCACAAGAAAAAAATGCTTCCCGTCGACTGTTGAATGGTCGACGGGAGTAAATGCTCAGTCCCATGTATAGATGGCTATATGGGACATGCTATTTAAGCTAGCATGAGGCATGACTATTTTGGCCTGGCCTAGATCTGGCCAGTCCGATCGCTATCGGGTCGTGCCAACCCGACACGAAGCTCTAGGCCATGCCTAGGCTGAGGGGTTGGCACGGCAGGCCGGTCTGGTATGACCCAATATAAATAGTCGGCCCAAATCAGGCCTGTCGTTGCGTAAGAACAACAGTATCCTTGGGGGATACCCGAGAACTAGATTTGTGTAGGTGTAAGGGGGAGACTGTGATCGAAGTTCAATGGTTATCTCATAAACAAAGAGAGACATGAGATTTTAGACAAGTTCAGACCTCCCGGAGAATAATAGCCCTATTCCTGTGTGAATACGCACTATTTGGAAAGCAACCGTGTGCGTCTGGAAAGACATCCCCGTAAAAGGTGCCCCGACCCCTTTATATACTGTAAGGATCGGGGGTTACCATTCAGGGTTTAATTAGCTCCATTAATCCCTTTAATTGGATCTAAATCACCCGGGATCGTGGGTTAATAATTATAGTAGTTATTCGCTACATTGATGTGACTGTTACTCCCTAGAGCTTTATTGCCATTGATGGTGGGGCTGACTGTTGATCGGACTCCCTAACGTATGTGATCGGGCGCCCTCCTCAGTGCCTGTGGTCGGGAGTCCTCCTGAGTCCCTGTGGTCGGCACCCTCTCCAGGTCGTAATAAATGCTCTGTCTTTTTGACCTTGTCTTCTGCTGATCATCATAAATGCACTCGAAGAGTACCCTGAGGTCATATCCCCGACAAGACCTGATCCAAAAAAGGCAGACCCCAGCCACCCCAGGCCATTAGCCCATCTCACCCAGTGGCCCAGTCACCTATCGTTCTATCTCCCTAGCTCGGCGCGCTGGTCATGCCTATTTCTGACCAGTGTGGGCGCGCACTAGCGCTAGCATGGAGTGTTTTGTTTCGTATTTTTGCACCAGCACCTGTTTGCCGTTTCCCGCCCACATGTCTGGCGTGCCGGCACTCCATCGTTATCCCGTTTCTAGCTGGCTACCGGTCCCTAGGCCAGCACTGCAGTATGTGGAATTTGTGTTGGCGTGCTCCATGCCTCTTCGAAAATCACGCCAAACATGTCCTCTTTAACACGTGTGGGAAAACGAGGCCTGGGCTGGCTAGACAGGAAAATGAGAGGACAAAATCAGGTTGTGGGCTGGCACGAGTCCATTGGACCATCTTTCTTTTGGGGCGGCATGGCCTGATTTTGGATGTAGTTGTGCCATGCCTAAACCAAGACCTCAGTCCGTGGGCTGGCACGGCACGACCCAAAAATACAGTCAAGTTGTGCCGGCCTGGCACAAATCAGGTCGTGCCTACCTAGTGCTCGAGCCGAGCCGAATGGGCCACCCAGCCATATGGCCATATGTAGTCCCATGTGTGTCCCCCGCCCTGGATGCAAAAGCATGCACCCCTGCACAATAAAACAAATGCATGCATATGCACACATGGTCGCCCCTGCCCTCCCTTCCATGCATGTGTCCTCTCCTTTCCTCCGGTTGTATGCACTATGCTCCCTGTCGATTGATGAACGATCGATAAGAGGCATCTATTTTCCTATCGACCATTCAACGGTCAACAGGAGGCCAACGGTCGAATCCAGGCTCTTGTCAACAGTTGAATGGTCGACAGGACCCCTGTCAACACTTGAAGTATCGGCAGGGGTCTAGTTTTATAATTTTTTGAAACAGGTATCTAGAAATGTAATTTCAGGAAAAAATGTTATTTAAAAAAATTCTACTCACGAGTACGTGTGGCAGTTTCCCACTTGGGTGGCACCTAACAGTACCTTCTCTCACGTAGGCATAGATTCGGATTGGACACACATGAAATTGAATTTGTATAGCATTATTAACCAAATATTCTACTTCAGCCACATAACAGAAATATATGCGGCGGTTGTTTTTTCCACTTCCACACTTCAACAATGTATATTTGGAGCAACAATAACATACAATATCAAGCACTCAAACTGTGCACATCCATAGATGATGCTATACTGCTTACATGACCATGAAGTATAAAACATAACCATTGTCTACCACCGAAACTGAATATATGCTATTTTCGAAGCATATAAAGAAGCTACATGGCTATAGTTTTTATGGTGAGCTTTAAAGGATTATGTCTTTCATTAATATATTTTTTGATAGTTAGAGTGTTGTTTGCCTTACTAAATATCATATGTTTTATGATAGGACAAAATATATTGAAACGAGGTATCATTATATTCGATATATATGTCATTGCTCTAAGGTGGTGTTAAAGTATATACGATCAACACTCATGATAATTTCGTAGACATAAAAGTTTGAGCTATGTTCAAGCTTGGTTGGTGTTACAGTTTAAGTTACAGTGATATTTTTACATAGTTAATATTTATTATTGGTATGAGTTCATTGAAAATTTGTCATTGGTTGGTGTCAAGCTAGAGTTTGTTAGAGTCTGATCCAAATTCTAGTTGGGACATCTTAGGACTTATGTACTAGAACATAATTCATGTTATTTCTAATTGTGCACGTAGTGTAGAGAAGTGTCGCAATTGTAATCAATTGCTTTTTATACCTCTCATAATTACTACTCGCTCTATCCTATAATATAGCAACTTAGTATCAGATATGACATTTCATAGTACAACGAATTTAGACAGTACCATTATCCAGATTCGTTGCACTATGAATGTTCCATCTGGTTTTAAGTTGCTGGGACAGAGGAAGTAGTAAATTTTGCCGCGCTACAGTGTCTTTTTCCCGCAAAGGTTTTCACGTATAAAAAATCTTGTCTCCAGCGTGTCCTATGATTGCTTTTATAACATGTATTTGACGGTTTCGCACGCCCCTGCACTGCATCGAGTGGAACAGAAACAGTGCGACTAGTGCATGCGTGGGCGTCGTCCAGTCGTCCACCCTCAAACGATTGATTCGTTCCGCATCCGTTCACGGCGAATTTTCCCGGCGAGAGCTAGAGAGGAACAAGCGTGCGAGTATCTACTTTGACATGAAGACTATTCGTCAGGTTTGGTGGATTCTAGCAGGATTCACCGGATTCAGAGTTCAACTTGTCATTGAAACGGTTGAATTTAGCCGGTTGCTTAACTTGGAATACTGGCAATCTGGCATACAGCTCTCGATCGTGATGAGTTCTAACAAGCGACCAATCGGCCGCAGTTAACCGGCAGCCAGGGTTTTCTGGAACATCCGTATCACCGTACCAAAACTGCTCTAGAAGAACAACACAAGAACGCGTCTGCAAGTTAAGTTCATGCATGCTAACCAGTAAAAGGACTCGCGTTTGCCATCGATGGCTGCCGTTTCACTCCTCTCCCTATCAGCAAAAACAGCAGCGATGAACTGTGAACGTACTCAGTCATCGAACTTAACATCGTCACTGAGTACTCTGTCATCTTGACAACATGGCAAAAAAAAATCATTTGTGATGTGGACGAATGAGTGTTTCACATGAAGCAATCTTTCTCGCAAGCAGCCGCGTGCGAGAGTGACACCTGATGATACCGATACGGCAGTGTGTGGACAGTATCTCTGACCTAAGTGTTGGAAGCGCACTGCACCAGCAGCACACGTCGAAAATTCAGACAAAATTCTCGCACGACGGAGGAAATTCATCGCCCGTGTGGCTGACCGGTCAGGGAACGTGATCCAGGTGGATTGCACACATGTTCCGTTACGACCACACATGTGGATATCAACGGGGTTTGGACACTACGTGGATCTTGCAAAAAAAAAACTCTGTATTTGGCACCACGGGCAACTTTTCTTATCCTTCTCTCCTCTTGTTCGCAAGATCTCTGTGGTTAGCAGTAGCACACTGCACACCGCGCCCAAGTTTCTCTATCCTTCTCTCCTTGCATAGTTGATTTTATTTTTAGATGATACTACTTTCGTCCGGTTTTGATTCGTGTCTAACGAAAAAAAGAAAAAATGTAACTTTAATCTGTATATTACTCCATTAACATATTAATACATGTATGACTATTTAAGTTCTGCACGGTTTTTCAATACATCATTATTCATAAACTAGTTTTTATAGGAAAGCTAAGCAACCATAAACTACGGATAGGAAAACGAAGCGATATGTGTATATTTTTTCACCGATCAATGATAGAAATTATGATTTCTTGATCTCAGTATCATATCCTTATGCATATGTCATATATCAACCAAGGAGTAAAAGAGCACACATGCAACCTAGGGCTATTGATAGACCAACCCTAGTTATTTGGATGTAGCAGCCATTGCTTTCGGACAGAGCAAGCATGCCACCGGGAGCTTGGCACTTGAGATCTTGAAGAGGGGAAGACCATGAGTTGTCGGAGCGGCGACCGGCCAAGACCGGCGATGCAGTCAATACAAGATGGCTGTCAGTTGCCAAATGCATCGAATCGATTCTCCCACAACGCCACGGCGACTAGCGAGTCAAAAGTGGAGGCATTGCACTGTACTGTAGTGCCACTAGTGTTCTAGTTATACTGTTCTTGTGCATTTTTCAGCTCAATTCCTCGCCTTTGTCTGTTTCTTTTGCTATGTGTGTGAATTGTGATGAGCTGAGTCCTGAGTCCATGGATGGAGTATAGTGGTAGTAGTGTCATATCACGAGTTTTTCCAGCGGCGTGTTGGAACCTTTAGCCAAACTAATTAAGGATGATAGCCTTGTTTGGATGCTGTCTGAATCTTGATTGATATCGACTTGCAGGCTGCAGTGTTATGTGGAAAAAATGTTCGAGTGGATATTAGCAAGCTTATCAAGTGGTTTTAATGGTTTGCACACATAGTATTGTTTTGATGGAAATATGTTGAATATATTCCAGTCATTAGAACGAACTACACTGCACTTGTAGTGCATGCAAATCATATACTTTGGAGACCAGTTTTCAATTGAAGATATGATGATGTCGTTAAGTCAAAAAGAATAATGAGAATCCACTTGCAGATCCATTGGAAAGCGTAGGCTTTGTTTTGAGTTGTTTCTGCATAATCGCACTACGGGGGAAAAAATAATTCGCCGAGTGCCTGGGGCACTCGGCGAAGGGTTCGTTGAGTACCACACTCGGTGAAGAACACTCAACGAACCCACTGTCGGCGAATAGGAGTTTGTCGAGTGTTTTTTATTGGACACTCGGCTCCTTCGCCGAGTGTCACGTCGGCTTCGCCGAGTACCTGACGTGACACTTGACACAAAAAAGTGGCTAGTGGGCGGGACGACGTAACGGTGGCTTTGCCGAGTGCCACGCCGGGCACTTGGTGAAGCCACGAATCCGATAGCGCCCAGGGGGCGCGCCACGTATCCGCGCGCTCGACCAGACAAGTGGCGCGGCTGCTGGGTTCATGGGTTCGCCGAATGCCACGTAAGGCACTCAGCCAAAAATACTAGTATGAGGCCGGGGGGAGATTGAGGAGGATAACAAATATTAGCCAACAACTATATGAGACAGCCGTCATACCATATGGATTGAATCCATCTGTTGCTAGAGTAATTCGTACATTCTGTGGCTCTAAAGCTTTATCAGGATGAAGCTGATCAAACATCTTCCATGCTTCACCATCCGATGGATGCCCCAGCTTGTTAGGGTTGTAACGAATCCCTTTTTGTATCATGTCATCTATTTGGCAGACTCCTCGGTCATGTAAAGCCGTTGGATCCTCGGTATAAAGAGAAGGTACCGAAGGATCTTCACAAAAATTGAGAGCTGCCTCTTTTCGCTATCAACGGAGTCTACCTCAAGATACCTAGATGATTTGCACTTCACGCAGCACTTTGCGTCTGCGTGCTCTTTTCTGAATAAGATGCATCTGTTCGGACAAGCATGTATCTGCTCATAAACATCTAGATTGATGGAAATATGCCCAAGAGAATTCTGGGAGAACCGGAAGTTCTGGCTTGAGGCCAGAAGTTCAGAGTTCTGGAGCATTCGGAAGTTCCGGGCCAGCCCCAGTTTCGGTTTCTAGAGGAATCAAAAGTTTCGGTTGAACCGGAAATTTTGGGCCTACCTGAAAGGTGAAATCTGGACGAACCAGAAGTTCCGGGTTGAAATAAATTCGATACAGAATATTATTTTTGGAAGTTTCGGTTAGACCGGAAGTTCTGGGTCTGGAAGTTCCGGTTGGACCGGAAGTTTCGGATAGAAATAAATTCGTACAGAAGGTCATTTTTGGAAGTTCCAGGCCTGGACCAGAACTTTCAGACCAGACGAACATATTAGATCTGTTGGGTTTTAATCACTGATTAAAGGCCTATGAGAGGGCACTATACAAGAAGAGGAGGGGCTAGGACGAAAAGGCTGCTGTTGCTTGTTGCTTCGACCTAACCCTGGCCGCCACCTCTCTTGGCTACACCGGTTGTGGCCGTCTTTCCCCTAACTTTCCGCGTGGTATTAGCATACTGGCGTGAGGTAGTCTCATCCTTGTACATGTAGATACCGTAGAGACACCACTGCTACCGCGGTTCTGATCTTTTCGTGGAGATCGCCGAACTGCGTCGTCTTCATCACCGACGAACAGACGGAATTGAGCGGAGCTGATCGAGAACGCGCTTCATCAACTCTACTTCCACTGTCCTAACGCGTTTCGTGGCTAGAGGTAACGCTCTATGATCCCATTACACGTATGGTTTCTGGGCGAACATGATGAATTTTTTGAAAATAACGCTATCGTAGCCTCCCCATAACCCAATATTAAGTGTATGGAGGACTTTCTTCGACTCGTATATATTCTTTGGCAGAATGTGACCTTCCGAGATGAGGCTACCAACAACCGTCAGCATGACATCAAAGCATTCTCGGCTTAATCTAAACTGAGACTTGATGGCCATTAGGCGTGCGATGGCATCCAGTTGAGAAACCTTGGTGTGCCCGTGAAGGGGTTGTTGTGACGTGGACAATATGTCATAAAACGCCTTTGCGGTTGGCTTTGGCACTTTCTCTTCACGTGCTTCATCAAAATATGCATCTTCAAAATCATCTAGCATGTATCTGATCTCTCTATCATTGTTGTCCGTGCGCTGTCGCACCACCTCATCTCTAGGACACTGGGCCTCACCATGGTACGTCCATTGGGTATAGTTTGACATAAACTCGTACTTACAAAGGTGTTTACCCATAGCCTCCTTTGTTTGTGGGCGCTTATTCTCGCACTGACTATAGGGATACCATGTCTTGCCACGTCCATTCTGTCTAGCCAATGCTGACTCTATAAATTTCTCAGTGTTCTTGATCCATTCCATGGTCACCTCGGCCTAGCTAGGGCGACCCGTGTACATCCACTCACGATCATCCATCTTCTAGTAAATTAGAAAATAACATTATATGTGTTTTACCGTTAGAGGAAAACGAGATGCATCCAAGTGTCTAATAGGTAAGGATATGTCATAATTCCACCCGAGAATATGCAGATTGGGCTCGTTTTCATGCTCCGCTCATCTCCGACACAGAATTTCGGCAGCACCTCCCTGTTGTTCTCTAAATGCACGTCTCGGCAACATGCCAAGAGAATGTGCGTTCGGAGAACAACGGGGAGGTGCTGTCAAAACCCTATGTCGGATCGGAGCGGAGCATGAAAATGAGCCTAATCTATACATCCTCCGGTTGTCCAAGAAACGTGGACAGTTCGAAAAAGTTACGGCCATATATATGCAAAGCCTTGCATATTCTAAACCGTAACTCTTCTGAACGGGAGACGCCTAGTTTACGCGACACTTGTACGTACTAGTCTAAAATCATATTAAAAGGACAAATTTTAAAATTTTCGGTAGCATCTCCTCTGTAATAACTAGCAAAACTAATATAACCTACAAAAAACAGGACACGATGGCCACAAATAGCACGGCACGATGGCCGACATCCACATACGCATCACGGCTCGATGGCCGGCATTCACATTCATAACATATTAATCAACGGAAGCATCAAGACATAAAGAGATAGCATCTAAAGCATACATGACATAATGTACATATATATCATGTCAAAATGATGACGATAATTAATTAACACATATTTCAAATGCAAAGTTCTAGTAACATTTACTCTCAAGATGCAACTACATATTACGTATGTAACAATTTTGTACATATAATTGTCTCTTTGCTTTAACACCAATTAAACATGTAAATTAATCTAGTATAGAAAGTTGTACTAAACAAAATGGAAAAGAGACAAAATTTTAATATTTTGCTTCATGTCATGAATTTGTGCATTTGCAAAAATTTAAACAAACGTGTTTACAATTTCTAAAACTTGTACATTACAACAAATTAGTGCATTTCAAATAAAACTACTGCTACATATGAAAAAACGCATACCGACGGTGGAGGAGATGGT
>KE372098.1:415329-427243 GCA_000418225.1 Zizania latifolia | reverse complement strand
CCAGGCTTGAACCTGGAGGCCACCTCTCGCCTCCGACCTGCCGGAGCGGCAATGTTCTTCTCGGACGTCTCCAACGGCCGTCGCAAGCTAGCAGCCGCCTTCCTCCCCTCGCCCTTCACTGCATCCATGGAGAACAGCCACTCCAAGAAGCGACCACATCGATGTACCGAAACTTCACGGCCTTCACCCCTCGCCACAGCAGCAAAAATCACAGAGATCTACCACAAGACGACGGCAACCACCAGGATTAGCCGAGACAGAATCGATGAATATATGCACGCGTGCATGGTTACTTCAGCTCTGAAGCAAACAAACAAACTAGAGTAGCGAGCAAAAAGGCTCCCCCCTTCCCCCACCACGTCAAGAACGGCAAATGGAGGCAACCAAACAGCATGAAAGGTTGCATATTATTCACACCGATGGATGGCGACAACCTAGTGTCACGGCCATTATGCTTGCAAGAATTTGCCCAGTCTGTTGCTCCCGCGTCCGGTACCTCTCGCGGTCGCGGGAGATGCCATGGTCGGGTGGGCGCACAAGTGCCCCAGCGAAGAAAGGGAAGATCACGTGTTGGCTTGGGCCCCTACAGCATTGCAAAAATACAGTAACTGCAAATAATCAAAGAACATGCTTTGTTGCAGTGAAATGCGAATTGCTGCTGCTACAACATGGATGAAATCGACCAAGCACGAGGAGAGAATTAAGTTCGTTTTTTTTCATCTGGAGATGCTCTTGGAACCGACAGGGACACATGCATCCACGCGACATGGATCTTTGTAACTAGAAAATTAATACTACTTAGCAGGGATCGTTCTTTAATTACTACACATTACCGCTCAGCAGCATGGGAAAACGGGGATTGTTCTTTAATTTCAATGCAGACAAGAACAGTAAATCCAAATCTAATGAGAAAACTGCAAAGGGAAGAAAGGCAGAGGCAGAAGTAGCAGATGAAACAGTAGTTACAAACTTACAATACCAGGCACGGAGTCAAGTTTCACTTCGAATCGATACAATCGAAATTTCCAAGTCGGCTTCGATCACAATGGGGCAAGCTAGGAAGCTAACCATCTCGTTGGCGTATATAAGACCCAAAACGAAGGGGACCTTCGCATTGAACAATCGTTGGCCACATCGTACAGGAGTACAGCGAATCAGAGCCCAATCGCACGGAAAGGGACGCTTAACTTTAGCGCAAAGGTTTCACCCTTTCTAGAGCGCCCGTACGGCTCCGATCGCGACGACAGCGCACGCAGGAACGCGAAGCGGCTGGCGCAACTCGAATCATCGATCTCCTTTCGAAATGTTTCAAGGATCCGATCACTCGAAACTGTCCCGAATACACGAGAGAGGTCACGGAGTTTGAAATGACCGGGTTTAAAAATTCGGAAGGGTTTGAAATTTCAAGTGCGGTAACGAATTGGATTTCTCCAACACTCCCAAAGATGCACGAATCAGCGATAAAAAACTTCGAGGTTTAAGGGCGACGGGATTCGGTCCATTCGGAAACGGGAAGAGGAGACAGCTTCCCGCAGGAAACCATCCGATCGGGGAAGCCAAGCAACGAACAGGACGTACGAACAGTATACCAAGCTGCAACAAATAAAAACTCACCTCGATCTGGCGGGGCGGACCGAGCAGGGAGAATGGAGATCGCGCGGCGCGAGCGGGAAACCCCTGTGCGGTCGCCGCCTCCTCCTCCTCCTCGTCGGACTCCTCGCGACGAGGGGTCGGCGGGTGGTGGTGGTGGTGATGGGAGCGGTGGGGTCCCGAGCTGTGCGGAGCCGTGCGGCGAACTCCTGCAGATTTTTTCGGGTGCGGCGAGAGCACACGAAGGTGGTGGCGTGGTAAAGGGAGGAACTTGCACGGTACTAACTGCAGTGTTGGCAGGAATTGAAAACGAGAAATCGGAACAAACAAAAACCTCTACGAACTTGACTGAAGTGAGCATACGAGTGTGTAATAATTAGCATTTAAAATCTGCAAACCTTTATGTACTGCATTTACCATTCAATCAACAACAAGTGCTTCTCCTGTCGATTTAGCACTTAAAAGGTCAACAACAATGTTATAATGTTAAAGTAAAATAATTTATAAGAATAAAAAATGCTTCTAATTTATTTATAAATATCATGGAACTAGTTCGTAACAAAAAAATAGATTCAACTACCTATATAAAATAAAATTTTAATTTTTCTCTTCTCTCTTGCTACTCTTACGTATGCTCTTGTATATTTTATTTGTTTATGTCTCTTGTATGTTTTATTTGTTTATGGATCCTATTTGTTTTGTCCATTTAAATATTTATCATTGTAAATATTTTAACAACTAAAGATTAGTTATTTTTAACTAGTCCATATGATCCGTAGTTTAAATATATTGATGTTGCCGTAAGAAATGGTTGATTCATGCAATCTACCAGTACAGTAATTCATAGTGCACTCGGGGAGTTGATCCATATAACAAAATCTGGAACTGTGAATCCCAGGATATACTACTACTAGTAGAACTATACAACATTGACTCTCCGAGCTAAAAGCAGCATTGAGTCGCCGCCTTCTCTAGCTACCACAATGTATCTACAGTTCCTTGTACCACACAGGCCTCTCGAGTCTGGACCTCGGCCGATCGAGTCCCCATCAGCTTTGATTTCTCAGTCGTGACGCTGCTCGATCGTGTCTGGCATGCATGCACGGCACCAACTACCAAGCCAACGAAGCTGCATGCTCCACGGTATAACTGATGGCTCTTCAAGGTTGATCTTGAGAAAGTAGACAGCACGGTCATCCTACCCGCTGCAGTCATCTTGCGTTGGCCATGACGATCATGTTCACGATCTCAAAATTCGTTTGGGAAGGACGGATGGCTCGGAGCGAACAGGTTGTAGAAGTCTTCATTGGAGAAGGTCTTACTGTAGAGACATATCTTGAAAATCCTGGACACCAGGACCCTTATCTGACACACCAATGTCAGACAATGATCATGTGTATACCTGGGTAATTACTAATTAGTGTAAAGATGTGCACAAAAGATTGTGGTGAGTGAGGATTGATGGGGGACAGGAACAGCCACGCGCCGTTCATGTTTTCCGGCCGGCACGGATGTTAGGGCCAGGAATGTGAGCCCGAATACCGACTCGACGACGACGAGCACCCCACGGGCGGTGAGCAAGATGTGGTCCTCTAGCGGGACCAATTCGCTGCAATTGCTGGCAAAGGTGTGGTGGGGAAGATTACAAAGTGAATTTATCATTAACATGTGATTTCTAATATTATTGGATCAACGTGCTAGTGATAAGTGATAAAGTCACGAGAAAAATAATTGTAAAGGATTTCATTTGATAGCGGGAAGGGAGGACAAATGGTAGAGAAACAGCGTAACAATAGGAGAGGCAGTGGCGACGACGGTGGGCGTGACAATGAGTTCATCTTTTAGAACTGGTGGCAGTCTTCACTTAAATAAACATAAATTAGGATTAAACCCTTAAATATAAATTAGTGCTAGCTCATGAGCTCAATGAGCTGGCTCATGGTTCGACCAAGCCCTTACCCAAGATGAGCCCAGTTTTCAGCTTTACCATACAGGCCAAGCCGATCGGCTTACTCACGCTGACAGCTGAGCTCAGCCGAGATAAGCTGGCTCGTTTCCAGCACTGTGCATGTGCCATCGACTTCTGTCCCTTTTGGAAATCGGAAGTTACAACAGCTGATACGTGACAAAAAAAAAGCCTTCGTACGTGGGGCATTGATTGCTCCACTTGCATGGGTTCATCGGAGAGGCGATGGTTGAGGTGTCACTTGAAATTAGAGGATAGTCCGTAGTAGTACACTAGTACTAGAGCCCCGTGATACAGTTAGGACAGGCATTTTTCTGTTCTTAATTGTGCTGTGGACTGGTGCCGTTAAAATGTTCGGCATAATGTACGTACTCGAGCGCGGTAGGATGTGCATGTAGAGCCACAGATGAGGACCTTACGCTTTGGGACAAGAAATTTGTTACCTGAGCTAACCACCTGTCTTCGGTGTTAACTTAGGATTCACTAATACGCTGCTTATAGTAATAGCTGCATCTAATTAAAAGTTTTATTTGACATTACTCCTGCCCTGTGCATGCATGGCAATATGGCATGGCGGGCCTGCGCGGGCGCCGCTCCTGTCGGCTGTCGCTGAGAACGACCACGCCGTCGCCGTCGCGTCTGGTGCGTGACCAGCCTCGTGCGCGGCCGCGCGCGCGCACGTACGCGTCGCGCGCGGCCGGCCGGCCGGCGAGACCTAGCAGCTAGCTAGCTACTGTATAATGAATTAATGATAGCCTCATCTCGCTGCATGGCGTACGTGTACGTACGTTCGGCGCCATGGACGCGCTAGCTGGACCACGGTCGCTAGAGCGAGCTAACAGCTTAATTAAACTGTCCGGTACGTACGTCCGTCTCGCATCGCTCCGTCGCGGGATTAGGTCGCGGTCAGATCAGATCGATCCAGTCATTAAGGTGGGTGAGTGTGGTGAGCTATCAATTCGCTCCGTTGCTCGTTGCACGCGCTTGCTCTCGCAATTTTGTCTTTTCCCGCGCGCCGTCCTTGCAGAGCGCGATGCAGCGATGGCATGCAGCTAGCTCATTACTTGACCGGCTAGCTGACGACGATCTCATCGCCGGTGACGTGGCATTCCCCTCCTCTGTTGCAAATATATATGCGGACTGTATTGAATTTCAGTACGAGGAATATATAGAGAATGGCTAGCTAAACTACAAACAGCTTTATATACGTGTGTATATGCGAGGGATCAAGGCCGGTCCTGAGATTGTAGGAGTCCAGAGCAAACTAAAATTTAGAGACCCTTACAATGATATAACAATAATATAATATTCAAATTTATATGTGTGTATATATAAAATCTTACCGATACACAATTAAAATACATCCAAAAATAATGTTCATATAGAATAATGTGTACGTATTAAATTACCTCAAAAATTTATTCTAACATTCCTTAAGATGAGAGATCGTCGAGACGTCGACCTGTACGAGCCTTCGAAGAGAGGGGATGTACCATATACGTATACATATATAGTGGCAGATTTAGGATTTTATCAGTAGGTATGACGCGTCAAAATCTCTATATGCAATTCGGTAAAAATATTTTTCTAATTGAGTAAATAATTATTAAATTTACACCATAATTTATTTTTCTGATTGGGTAAATAATTATTAAATTTTACTGTAATAGTTTTGTTTCTCAAACATGCGGAATGTGAACAACCAAAAGAAAAAAGAATAGGTCGAACACCGCCAAAGGGGAAAAAACCATGAATTATTCAGAGCAGCTGGTGGATCAAACCCAGGACCTCACATTTAAGTGATAGTGCCTTGGCCATTGGGCCACGAAATGTTTTTTACAGCTTTAGATGCTAGTATATACTTTAGTCCACCATGTACATATATACATATAGGAGCCCTTGGGATTTGAGGGCCTAGAGCGGTTGCACTGCTTGCTCCCCGTTAAGGCCGGTCCTGGCATTTCGACGGCCTGGAGTGAAATTTAAAAATAGGACCCATTAAACATGAACTTTAAAACATTTATATATTGATTACAAATATGATATTCTAGATATTAAAAAATATTACCGCTAACAATGATATATTAAAAAACAAAATAATAACATATAAACCACAAAAGAAATTATTTTACCTGTACAGATCATCTAAATAATTTCTTCTAACATCTATAGAAATATCAATATCAATCTCATCAAGCAACTTCTTCTTAATGCGTAAAGTCATCAAACCAGTTAGCCTTTTTTGAGACATTTCTGACCTTAAATAGTTCTTCAATAACTTTAACTTTGAAAAATTAAATTGTCACCAAAAGGAAATGATAGCATATAAACTACAAAGAAAACCGGTTGCTGCCTTGATTAGTTGATTACTTGTTTGCCTCATATGATTGCAGGCGTTCCCTACTTGGCTGCTTACTGCAATCCTGCTTTGCTGTTGTCTGCTTCACTGCTTGTAGGAGCTTGCTGGCTGCCCACTTGCCCTACGTCTTGCACTGCTTGCTTTGCCTGCCTGTGTCGCTTCGTTACAAGACTACAACTCTGCGTCTCGTAGACTCATAGTTCCTACTACATGCTTAGTTTCATTTTCCATAAGACTATAACTTTGCCTCTTATAGCTATTGTACACATCTTATATCTAGATGGAGACCTATGATTTTAGGGAGCTCGGGACGACCGTCCTATAAGGGTAGTCCATAGTTAGTACCATCCAATAATCTATACATCGATATCGACGTTTTGCTATTAAGATGTTTGTGGGTTTTTCTTTAAGGATTTTGATTTTCGGTGTGAAATTCCTGTCTCTCTTTTATTTGTGTGATCGTTTTTTAACATATTGCACAAAACAATACAATGCTATTGTATCAATACTGTAGCAACGTCTAAAAATAATCCTATAGTTGACATTGTTTTGTACCACTCAGATTTGAATTATCGATCTTAGATTAGATGGTAGAGATCACATCCTAATGCATTGCTCTGCCATTGAAACAACCAACTACAGAGTATCAGTTTTTTCCTCTCATGTACATGCTTTCCTCGTTTAAACTTTTCAGTAATCACGTTGGTTTTCTACATATCTGTCCGTAAATACTGAAACTACTTCGTTGAAACTCGCCCAATATTGAGTCTAACCAAAACCGGACGGAATCGCCTCCGACTCCTCACTGTACCAGGCGGCGGCGGCGGAGGAGGAGGAGGAGGAGGAGGAGGGGAGTCCTGCCGAGCACCACATGGTAAGCCCCCACCGAGCTCGACTGCGCCTCGTGCCCCTCTCGATTTCCTCTCGGTTGATCCCGTTTAGCCGATGGCCGCGTGTCGGTGTGGAATCCGGAGTGATTTTGTGTTGCCGTTCGATCCTCGCGGATTCGTCTAGTAGAGTGCGCTAACGCGGAATCGTTTTTGAACATCCAGATCGGACTTTAGTTCCCCGAATTTTCGACCGACCGGTATCCCCGTCTCCTCCGTCGCCGGCGAATCCCTCAGGTGTCCCTCGATCTGGTTGAGATGGGGAACACTTCCTCCATGCTAACGCAGTACGACATCGAGGAGGTCCAGGACCACTGCAACCACGCCTGTGAGTTTGCGCGCTGATGTTCTCTCTTCCGATTGGATTCCAAGTTCTCAAAAATTAATTTGCCACGGCTCCTCTCTGATCTGATCTGATATGCTGTTTCGCGGAGATGGGCGCTAGTCTCGCAGCAGGAGATCGTGTCTCTGTACCACCGGTTCTGCCAGCTCGACCGCAATGGCGGTGGATTCGTCTCCGCGGAAGAATTCATGACCGTCCCCGAGTTCGCCGTCAACCCTCTCTCTCAGGTTAGGCTCCTCACGTTACATGACACCACTAACCTGTTCTTCTCAATGTTTTTTTATTGTTTTGGCTAGTGTTTTGGTTTATATTTTGAGTAATTGAGAACAAAGGCTTTGAGAAGGAGTGAATTGCATGATCGAGTATATGTTGAATGTTATTTGTCAATTGATGCGATGTCTCTTTCAGAGGCTTCTGAGGATGCTAGATGGGTTGAACTTCAAGGAGTTTGTGGCGTTCTTGTCAGCGTTTAGTCCCCACACAAGCCTGCAGCAAAAAATGGAATGTGGGTTCCCAGTTCATACTTAAATTCTCCATTAGCTCTCCGTCCCGTGCTGTTTAGATGTTATGACAGATAAAGTTTAGTTTAGTTTAGTTATGCTATGTTTCCTCTTCAGTTATTTTCAGGGTCTATGACACTGACTGCAATGGGAAGGTGGCATTTGATGATATCTTGAGCATCTTGCGAGATTTGACTGGTTCTTTTATGACTGAGCAACAGAGGCAGGTTTGTGCTTAGGATCTCTTGTGCCTTGTGTTATCATTCATGATGTACAGAAAAGACTCATGTTGTTGCAACTACAATGCTGCTAAAATGGGTACCTCACATGTTGGTATGAACTGGTGGTCAAGTGTTCATAACTGTTGATCTTACTGGCATAAACTACAAAAGCTTTGCTGGAATACATATTTGTTCCATGATCACATTCTTAGTCATGCTGGGTGGGCTGATTGTTGGAACCAATAGAGAATTCAACCTGTGGGTCAATTCAGCTAAAACATAATAGTGAGAGCCTTTTTTGTTAGTGCACAACGGCAGAATATTTTTCCTTGTAAGTATGGCTCTATCCAATCATTGACAGACGCTTTTCAGCAACTATCAAGAGTTCAAGACACTATTTTCTGCGGATCACTTTGTACATTTATGTCATGTACGGGCCTACAAGGCCATGGTGTAATTTCATGCAAATATCCATGCTTCTGCCCAGTCAGTACATTAAAGTTAATACCTCTAGTTCGACTTCTTAAATAAAAAAATATTTTGTAATTCTTTTCGTGCTGTTAATATGTATGCTGTAGTCCTTTTCTCATATACTGACGTGATATCATTTGTTATGCATTATCAGAAAGTTTTGATTCATGTTTTAGAAGAAGCTGGCTATACAAAAGATTCACATTTCACTCTAACAGACTTTATGAAGGTAACTCCAATCTACTACTTTCCCTTGGATCTGTTTAACATCAACATGTGCCAGTGTATTAGGATTTAGGAGTATACACATTATGCTTACTTGGTGAAGCAGATAAATGATCTCTTGGTATCTTTACACACACACACCAGGATAATATGTGTTCTACTTGTCTGTTATGTGCCTGATTTAATTTTGGATATGTTAATGACCTAAATTAAAACTAGTTCTGCTATCATCTCCTTATTTGGCAAATCTGCCTTCCCCTTCACTTCAGGTGTCATGGTATTTACATGCATGATGGCATAATATTATATGTCTGTCCCTGACTCTGAACAGGTGAAAAATGTGCCATCCTATCATATACCAAGCCATGACATCTGTGCTGACCATGTTGACACTAAATTTTTCACACCAGCTTTTTCCTCAAATATCCACGACACTAGCTTTTGGGACAGTACTGTGAATGAATTAATCTTAAAATGTTTCATCCCATATTATTTTTTTATATGTAGTATTTTTGTGAACATTAGTTTTCTCATAAAGTGATAAAACAAATGCTGTTGTTTTGATTATTGCACTGGGAGATGTTCGTGATTTTATCTAAAAGGTAGCACCTTTTTACTCACCAAACTTGTTTTCATTTCCAGATTATTGGCAATTCGGATCTGAAGATGGAGGTTGAAGTTCCCATTGACTAAGAAGTGTCATTGTGCTGTTTCCCAGCATGTATGTTAGCTCGAGAAGATGGATTATTGAGCCCCTTGTGCTTCGTATCATGAATGAAGCTGTAATTAAGGAAACATATGCCCTTGACTATTTTCAGGCTTAAGTTTAACCACCTATGCATCATATGCTCTTTCTGTACTGTTAGTCTGTAAGGTCCACCTTTTTTCTCGTATTACATTCCATCACAAATAAAATACATGTTCTTTTGTTTTCCCTCATCAAGGATATCTGCAAATAGGAGCAGCAATATGTTTACAGAAAATCTAGTGGACGGTATACCGTCTCAACTATTGCGCACGGTCCACTTTAAGAGGACAGCTCATCACGGGGGAGAAGCTCATCACGTAATTTGCACGTAATTTGTATCCTGTTACGCGCGACGCAATATGCAGCCCATCACGCGCGGCCTAACCTCACAGCCCATCACTCAACCGATACAATCGTCCGTTCCGTTGCAAACGTCGGTATTTATCTCAACGCTAAACTGTTTTTGCCCATGAACTTTGCGATTCCTCTCTGCGCAGCGGTGAGTGAGCGGCGACGCAACCGGCAAAGTCAAAGCGTCGGGCCATTTGAAGTGCGGCGAGGGGAGGAGGCTACGCACCGGAGACGTGACGACCGGCGCGACTCAGCGCTCCGAGGAGGTTTTCCTTGCGGTTGGCGTCGGCGACCAGATGCGTGGAGGTAGGCGGAAGCGCTGCACCGCGCGTATTTTAAGTGCGGTGAGGGAGATCCTTGCGGTTGGCGTCGGCGATCGGAGGCACGTGGAGTCGACGGCTGTGGATTTGAGAGAGCGGAATCCTTGCGGTTGGCCGAGGAAGAGAGGAGAAGGGCCCTTGCATTTTGGTGTCGCCGATTGGAGGGGGAAGATCATGCAGTCGTTGCATTGTCAGGTATTCCTATCAGTCATTTTAGTAGTTGTATGAGTAAGTTAGTATGTATGGAACACTGTTAATTAGTGATTTTCTCTGATTTAGGATAATTTTTGAGTTATTTAGATACAACTAATTTTTGATTCATTTTTGTTTTTGATTCCTTATGTTAGTGAGCTGATTGCACAAATAGCTTTAATAGGATGGCGCTGTTAGCAATGTTATTAGAGGTTGTTGTCTGTATGATTCTCTCCTCCCCTCCCACACACCCCCCACTGTGATTAGTATGTTGTCTTTTGGGAGAGCAGGAGTGTTGATGAGAGGGTGGAAATGATTTTTTGCTCAATTTGGGGGAGGATTAGCAGGTGGTAGTTGACAAGAGAGTGAGGGGGGATTTTTTTTTTGTGTGCCATAATGTATGTTTTGTGAGCAGTATGGATTGACGCAAAACATATTGAAATACAAAACCATTTATGTATGTGCATATTATAGCCCCCAAATGTGCAGAGGATGTAAATATGACATGTGCATCATATGGTACATGTATGTGTCATTTGGTACACATATGTATCATATGGTACAGATATGTATCATATAGTATATGTATGTGTCATTTGGTACACATATGTATCATTGTAGTACTTATGAGCCTCATTTTTTGAGAAGAATTATATCCCAACAAATGGCTCCACCGGCTGCGATTGAATACCCTCTGCTTCGGTGTCACCACACTCTATCTCAAAACCCTCTCCTGTATCTATCCGGTCAATGCTGATATCTGTTGGGGTGCTATCAAAGCTTTACGCCGTAATGTTTATAACATATCATCATTCTTGTCTTAGTCACCGATGCCATCATCATTCTTACCTTGCATCTCATGATTTTTGTCCATGATTGAATCAGCGGACTCAGCCACGGCTTCTACGTCCTGTGTGTCCATTCACACATAAGACAGATTTTAGGAGTGTTCTAAATAAAGTAGTTTTAATGAAACAAATAAGCACCAAACGCTACAATTTGGTATCAGACAGCAAACTACAGAACCAAAACATGCACTAAGCGAAACAAACAAGCACCAAATGTTACATTTCTACAACATGTGAGAAACACGACAGACAACTAATGAATGAAACCAAATAGTACACTTTTTATATCAGATACAAATAAGTACCAAATGGTACACTTTTTTTATACCACAGCATGAAACCACAACGAATAACACATGCAGCACTGAAACAAATAAGTATCATGTGTTACACTTAACATGTACATGGTTGTGGGAGGGGTGGTACACACACTGATATTTTTTAGTCCCAAATGGTACACCTTTTTTTAGTATCAGCACACGAAACCATGAGACACCACATGTAGCAGAAAAACAAACAAGTATTATGGTGATCCATTACTAACACGGCAACATGATTTGTGTTCTTTTCGCAAAGGTACCAACCGATACAATTTTTTAGTACAATATAGGGGGGTGTGTGGGAGGTGTGTTTTTTGCCATTACCACTTCTTACCGACGGCTGGTGTTGTCGCCTGCAAATTGTGCTTCATCCATGGCCGCATCAGCAGAACCACTCATCTCTGTTTTTTTTCAAAAAAAAGAACGATGAAGCTAGACACCGTGTTTACTATATGACACAAAGATGTACCAGACGACATTCACAGCAACAAATATAGTAATAATTATTACACTGTATTGGGTGTGTGTGGGGAGGGTGAGGGGGAAGTACCTGTGATTTTTTTGCTCCACAGC
>KE372098.1:402383-414822 GCA_000418225.1 Zizania latifolia | reverse complement strand
TGGATATGGTTGGGATGGTATACCGGGTCTCAACTGTCCTCATATGTTTATCCCATCATTCAGGGCAATGCAACAATGTTCCGTTCTCTAGGTTAATATGACTAATCGAAGTTAGCCCATTAACTTACACTTGCTATATGTGCTGTGCTCCTGACCTACTCTTTTCCTTTTTATTTTGTTTTCCCGGACCGTTTCCTGGCCTGCTTGAGGCGACTGTGGTGAAATAAAAGACCAATATTGTGCAGAAAATGTTGAGAATCACTCCCTCTCTCCCAAAGTGTTAATCACTAACATCACGAGCACACAAGAAATTTGGTGATGTGCTGTTTCACACAGCCAACATCGTTTTTGTTTCACTCTATTGCCTCTGTTGAAGCATGCGTACAAGACGGTTAAATAAACTCCCAGAAAGCAACGAAGCAGCAAATTATGACGCTAATCACTAGCTAATCACACTACATGCTGGCGCTAATCACTAGCTAATCCCACTGCATGCTGGCGCTAATCACTAGCTAATCCCACTGCATGCAGGCGCTAATCTCTAGCTAATCTCACTGCATGCTGCGCTAATCACTAGCTAATCCCACTGCATGCAGACCCTAATTCAGTGGACTACCTTTTCACTTCTCTGTAACTCACACACGCACTGCTGCCTCACACGGCACACTGCCTCACGCCATGCATGTGCTGCAGTACACGTTTTATTCACTAATGACAAGATTAAAACCTAACAATCTCCCCCTAATCTTGTTATTATTACTGTGCTCACAGAAGAGCCGGCTCGTCATCGCTTGATGCCGTTGCTAGAAGTGCTTGCTCCATCTTCTTCTTCTTCCAGGGCACTCAAATGCAAAGTGTCCCAATTCTTGGCAACGATAACACATCACCTTGGATTTATCGAATCTTTTGCCATGGTTGCGACCTCCACCACCACTTGGGCCACCTGTGCTGAGAAATAGCTGCTCTTCATTTCGTTGATCACGCTTTCGTATCCTCTCCTCGTATGCCTTGAGATGGCCAATCGCCTCATCAAATGGCGTGGTATCTAATCTAAATATGAGAACTGCTCAATTACAGCGATCACCTGTAAGAACTTGTCAGGCACAGAATCAAATAGTTTCTTAACTTGTTCATCATCCATGGTAACACCGAGATCACTCATCTTGTTCACTAGGCAACTGATCTTGCCGGTGAACTCATCAATTGACTCGTTTTCCTTCATGTGTAGCGCCTTGAATTCACTCTTCAAAGCCTGCACGCGTGCCTTCTTCACTCGATCAACACCAAGAAACCTTGTCTTTAGGTTTTCCTAAGCCTCTTTCGCTGTCTTCTTCTTGGTGATTTGCTGCAGCACATCATCAGGGACAGCCCCGAAAAGACATGCCAACCCCGTCTTGTCCTTCATCTCCACGTCAGCACCATCTGTGAGCTCGATGGCTTCCCAAATGCCTTACACCTACATGTTCGCCTTCATCTTAATTGCCTAGGTGGAGTAGTTCGTGGAGGTGAGCATCGGATATGGAAGCGATACTCCATTCTCCTTCATCGAACGTGACGCCGAGTGCTCGACGATGGACATCTTGTTGAAGCGAAGGATCTTGGAGATATACTGGCTCTGATACCAATTATTGAGAATCACTCCCTCTCTCCCAAAATGTTAATCACTAACACCAGGAGCTTTCTCTCTGATGGATGGATACACTCACGAGCACACGAGAAATTTGGTGATGTGCTGTTTTACACAGCCAACATCGTTTTTGTTTCACTATATTGCCTCTATTGAAGCATGCGTACAAGACCGGTTAAATAAACTCCCAGAAAGCAACGAAGCAGCAAATTGTGACGCTAATCACTAGCTAATCACACTACATGCTGGCGCTAATCACTAGCTAATCCCACTGCATGCAGGCGCTAATCTCTAGCTAATCCCACTGCATGCTGCGCTAATCACTAGCTAATCCCACTGCATGCTGCGCTAATCACTAGCTAATTCAGTACCTTTTCACTTCTCTGTAACTCACACACGCACTGCTGCCTCACACGGCACACTGGCTTCACGCCATGCATATGCTACAGTACACGTTTTATTCACTAATGACAAGATTAAAACCTAACAGAAAAATCAGTAAGTAGGCCCCGTTTGGTTACAGGGACTAAGCTTTAGTTCCTATCACATCGAATGTTTAGATACTATTTTAGAGTATTAAATGTAGACTATTTATAAAATCCATTCATAATCGGTGGATTATTCGCGAGACGAATCTAATGAGCCTAATTACGCCATGATTTGACAATGTGATGCTATAGTAAACATTTGCTAATCATGGATTAATTAGGCTTAATAGATTCGTCTCACGAATAATCTTTCGATTCTGTAATTATTTTTATAATTAGTTCACATTTAGTCCTTCAAATTGATGTCCAAGCATCTGATGTAACACGAACTAAATTTTAGTCCATGGAACCAAATGCCCCTTACAAATACCATCTAATGTGTTGCTGGCATGACATGTTGCTCTGACCTTATATGCCGTTCTCATGATTGTTGGTATTCCAGGCAGACTGGTGAAGAGTAACTAGGGTTGTTCAGATGACTGTAACCCACATTCCAAAAATAAGGAACACCTTCCTGTCTTTTCTCCCTCTTAAGAGGAGGCCATCAATGTTTTCTCCTATTAATAGGCCCTGCTGATTACCTGCACTTCTTCTCCCTCACAGGCAAGAAGGAATGGTAGAACCATTGGAGACTTGGTGTTTGGCTAGGGCATCTCATTTGGCCATTTGGGGGTTGAAATATCGGTAAGCTTGTCATGGTTTCATGTATTCCAATTTGTTGCTGCCTTTTCAAAATTTCTTGTCACCAGAACATTTTGTGCTCGACTAGAGTCAACAGAACATCTCTCAACACCTGTTGGAATCGATGAATGATGTTGACAACGAAACCATATCAGAATTGTCAGTAAATTGTACTTCGTTATATATTTCTTCAGGCCACTCATTTTGGATACGTTTTTTTCCTAGTTTTTCAGTTTGATGCAATTACTCTGGAATCTAATTAACTTTTGTTTTCAATGTGCATTATGCTCTGGTACTTGGTATTAACTTCTTTGATGTGTATATGTATATATATATATATATTCTTTACTCTTCTTTGGCCTCTTCAAATGTACTTGATTGGGTATTTCCGAATTATTAGTAGCTAGTAGCCACCATGGAAAATTCATGGAAAAGCCAAACGGTGCTATTCTTTAAAAGCATCTTGTCTTGCCTAGATCCAGAGTCTGTTTTAGATCTCACATTATATAGGTCGCGTTATGTTTTTGCTTTGGTCCTCCCCTCTCCAGGCTAAAAGGAATTCTATGAGTGAAAAGATTTCGTGGGTCATGAGGTTATCATCCTTGCGGTAAGAAATTCTACCTTTTCCGATTGCTGTTTGAGCTTAAACTAACTGCCATTTCTATTTCGAATTTAACACTCAGGATTAATTTTCCACATGTTAAATCGACTATGAATATATCTGTAACTTGCTATTAATACCACCCCTTTCTCTGTTTTGTCATGGCAGGATTACACATTTTATCTAGGGCATAAATTTATCCAATTCTGCATATATAGTTCTACTGGCATTCCACCTTCAGCATTTGGATGTATTAGTACAGGTGCAATGTGTTGAGAGTTTCTATAAAATGCATATTAACTCTTGTGCTTCATTTGTTAAAAGATAGGACAGAACTTTGTGGACAGTTGGTGATTAGGTGGTGCATATAATGCGGATTAAATCTTTAGATTAAGACAGAATTATCTGGATAATCTAACATCATGTATTTAAGTTAATAATAGGTGAAACACTGAGACACATTTGTTAATTCTCTGATATCATGTACACGATTACCAAACTACAAGAAATGAGTCATATGGTTAGTTGTGCAAATGTCATATTGGGACAGTAGTGAGTAGTGTTATTTTTGGCAGCAGAAGAATTGTGACAGTATTATTCTAGGCTTGCTTCTTCATTTCCTCCTTGTACATCTTTCAGAGAATAGAGTAAAGTTTGGCTAAATACTGAAGGTTCAACAGATGAATTCGATACATTCTATGGAAAACAGTACACCATATACTAATCAGAGCCTTTGAGCAAGATGGCAGAAATTGAAGATACTCAGTTACAGAAAGCAATATTCGCCCAATACATTATGATGAAGAAGTTATTCATGGAGCTAGAAGAGGAAAGGGAAGCTTCAGCAACCGCTGCAAGTGCCACCTTGACAATGATTCGAAAGCTTCAGAAGGAGAAGGAGGCAGCGAGGATGGAATCTTGGCAGTACAAGAGGATAGCCGAGGAAAAGATCAACCACACTGACAAAGCTCTGGAGATTCTACAGGAAGTCATGCAGCAGAAGGAACTGGAGAACTCTTATCTGAGGAACCAGTTGCTGGTGTATAAACACAAGCTATTAGATGTTGGTATTGATGATTGTGATATTGCAGACGAGACGATAACTAACAGTATACCTCTATTTGAAAGCAAAACCGTGGAGAATCTTTGCCACAACATCAAAAGGAATTTCTCTCTGCCAACTTTGCAGTTGAACAAACCTTTTGCCGAAAAGGACACCGACAAAAACATTGAAGCAGTTCAATCAGCAAAGAGCAGGCTAGGAAGCCACTTATCCAACTCGAGTGAAAATGAATTGGAGCATATTTCTGGTGATGCTAATGACCTCAAGACGCTAGAGGTCCAGAAATGCTTGCCAACAGGTGCTACAGAAAAGCATGTAGAAGAATCAAATCCTCCAAGCAGCGTTACATTGCAACAATCTCAGCCCTTGGAAGAGTCATCAAGCTGTTCCTCATTATCCACGTCGGGTAATCATAGTGACAGATGCAGTCAAAGAGCAATGCAGGTTGAGGAAGATGCAGAAAATGCACTACGTGGTGATCAACTCAAGGCGCCACATTCAGACACTGAAATGGATGAAGTTGCAGTTCATCCTATGAATGACATCGATGACACACTCAAGATTCCAGAAAGAAGAGGGACAGCAGAAGGATCCTCATGCACTGCAGTTGAGATCATCACAAAGGAATCTGAATTTTCTCCCAGGGCCGTTCCGAAAGAGCGACACTCTCCTGCCCTATCCAAGTTATCTGCAACAAGAAAAGTTGGCTCCATGAACAATCTCGACAGGAACATTCGTCTAACCACCGGGAGCTCCACGCCACGAGCTGGCGTTGAGAGGACAAGATCGGGTGCAGAGCGAGAAGATGGCTGAGCTGAACAGCCCCAGGAAAAAGAAGGAGCAGATCATAATGCTCAAGGAGGTATACGAGCAGCTCAACATGATAGAATCGCACACGAGGCCTTCGACTTCACAGGAGACCCCTCGAAATGACCAATCCTTGGATTCTGTCTTGGAGGTACTTCTTTAATTTTCTACGTGCTTTGAACTTTTGCTTCTGTAGATTTTTCAACGGCTGTAACAGTGCCAATTTCCCAACAGGCAGCTCTGTCCTTCTCCATATAGCAAGCTTGGGCCTTGGTGTGGCTTGTATATAATCTGAAGTATATCTTGAGGTCATATCCTGTACCGAGTACGTCTATGGCTCCATCAACACTTCCATGAATGACAAACCAAACTGCGAGTTTTGTATGGTGTAAAACTGCAAAGTCGTAATGTGGCCTCGCCTATGATTAGCTCCTTAGTTGAAGAACTCTGGGTGTTGGTCTTGTGAGTTGTGACCTGACGCCCACCCTCGGCATCAATCCGTTGTATGGTTACACTTAAATGACATGAGGCGCGAAAGTCTTTTTATCTCCCGAGAGGATGCCATTAGATTAGAGTTTCTGTTAAAGGTCTTGGGCAAGACCCTTAATAGTTATTGAATAATTAGACAATTACAGTATTAATTTTTGAATTAAATAAATTATGGCATCCGTAAGAACTAGCATGTACACAGCTAACATACTAGTAAACAGGAATATCACAATCATAATCTCACTAAACATAATTAAGAACCGTACAGAAAGATAGCGTACGTACTGTACGGTAGCCGAAGAAGAAGCCGTGGCCGATGCAGATTGATCTCTGTTGGTGTCGGACCGCAGACGACGGCGACCGACGGTTAACGTAGACGAAAGGCGCGCCGTGATGACGGACGTGAGCAGTCGCACGGAGCGCTTCCCAAAAACCTTATTCGTCCTCTCCCGGTGCAGGATCACAAGAGTGATAAGTTCTGGAGACCTACTCTCTCGTTCGTCGGAGCACATCGGCGAGCGGGATGGAGTAGGTACGGTGGCGGCATAGCGGAGAGGAGAGACAGGCAAAAACCCTAGCACGGTTTGGTTCTGATCTAATCTGCTCTGCACGGTAGAGACCGAGGTATTTATATGGGAGCCGACAAGATCTCGCGTCGCAATCGCGATCTAAATCGAGTTGGTTTCCATATATCGAATATGAGCCAAATGATCAAAAAATCAGAACGGCAAAAGGAGGCCGCGTCCCCGGAAGGCGAGGAGCTGGATTTCGGTAGACCATTCACGCAGACGCCGCGCGCCCGCGAAGCCCGAGCCCGGCCCGGCCAGGCTAGGCCAAGCGAGGCGAGTGAGCGCGCGTGTGGAGCTCCCTTTCTCTCCCCCATACACATAGCTTAGTGGGATAGAGACAATCCCACTATATAAGTTGGTCATCCTTCACCTACACTAGCAATATATGACTAAAGGTTTCCACCATCCCTTTACATGAGTGGGCCTTTGAGATTTATTTAGGAATTTCTGAAATATTCATATGGGCCTAGCCCATTAAGCATAAAAATTCTAGCAATCTCCCACCAGATCTCAAATACCCATTTAGAGATTTGCCTGTTTCTCACTACTGTTTGATATACTAGCGTTTCAGCGAAGACTGTTAAGTTGAACTCTCGCCTAGAGCTTCAAGCTACACTCATCCACAACTTGAACAATGGACTGTGCCTTGAATTGCAAGTTTTATGCGAACGAGTTTTACTCAAAGTCAAACTAGTACATGGCTACCAGTAGTCTACCCCACAGGTGGAGCATATGCGTCGTACTCCCTGGTCTCATAATGAGCTTATTAGAGATCACCCAAGTCTCGTAGACTGCGACGTTAAACAGTCAGACTCATATATGTGTATTCTTTCAAAAACGCTCTGTAGGATAGCATCTTTACTAATTAAAGCCAACAGAATACATTAAGGCATAAAGCCAACCTGCCTTACAGTATTTGAGAGTATTACATCTTCACTTAGAGAGGGTTAGGAATTACTCTTCTTAGTTAACCAATAGCTTGATTTTCCTAGGTCCTAATTCACGGGATTTCCGATCACATAGGTTGGGTTACCACTATGGCAACTCATATGGGTCTCATACCCATATCTCTCGTTGTATTTTCTATCACATTCCGTGATAGCCCTTTTGTAAAGGGATCTGTCAGGTTTTTGTCAGTTTGAATATAAGTCACACTTATTACTCTGGAGTTTTTCAACTTTCTGACAGACTTCAATCGTCTTTTAATGTGTCTTGATGACTTCGCATTATCCTTAGCACTGTTCACTTTGACTATCACAGTTTGATTGTCATAGTTCATAAGGATAGCCGGCATTGGTTTTTCAACTATAAACAAGTTCATCAATAGTTCACGCAGCCACTCTGCCTCTGCAGTTGCTGTATTTAAAGCAGTGAGCTCTGCTTCCATGGTTGACCTCGTCAAAATGGTCTGTTTGCAAGACCTCTATGATATTACACCACCTCCAAGGATAAAAACATACCCAATCATGGCATAAAGCTCATCAGCATCAGATATCCAGTTCGAATCACTATATCCCTCAAGTACAGCAGGGTGCCTAGAATAGTGAATCCCATAACTCATAGTACCTACCAAGTAGCGCATAACCCTTTCAAGTGCATGCCGGTGATCACTACCCGGGTTGGACATGAACCTGCTCAATTTGCTCATAGCAAATGATATGTCAGATCTTGTTGTGCTAGCTAGGTACATGAGTGAACCGATTATCTGAGAGTATCTCAGTTGATCTTTGTCAATTCTCTTGTTCTTTCGAAGTATCACACTGGGATCATAAAGTATTGAAGATGGCTTGTTATCTTTATAGCCGAAATGGCTCAAGACCTTCTCAACATAATAGGATTGCGAAAGTGTAATCTCATTCTCGTCCTTTATCAATTTAATATTTAGAATTACATCAGCTTCTCCCAGATCTTTCATATCAAACCTCTTTGATAGAAAAGACTTGACATCATTGATCACATCAATGTTTATGCCAAAGATCAGTATGTCGTCAATATACAAACATAGTATAACTCCTTCGCCCCCACCATGTCGATGGTACACATATTTATGACAAAGCCCGTAGAAGTTAGAGTTCTATCGAACTTATCATGCCACTACTTAGGTGCTTATTTCAGGTCATATAAAGACTTTAATAATTTACATACCTTGCTCTCTTAACCTTTCACTACAAACCCATCAGGCTGATCCATGTAGATCTCCTCATCCAACTCTCCATTCAGGAAAGCTGTCTTTACGTCCATCTGATCAACGATAAGACCATATGAGCAGCCAGGGAAAGTAATGCTCTAATTGTGATCAGTCTAGCGACAAGTGAATAAGTATCAAAAAAGTCTTCGTCTTCTTTTTATGTGTAACCTTTGTCCACAAGCCGAACCATGTACTTCTCAATAGTACCATCAGACCTAAGCTTCTTTTTGAACACCCACTTACAACCGACGGGTTTACAACCATAGGATCGTTCAGTTAGCTCCCATGTACCATTGGATAGAATCGAGTCCATCTCATAATAGACAGCTTCTTTCCAATAATCTGCATCCAGAGATGCATATACCACAGCAATGATAGTAGGAGTGTCATCCATAAGGTATATAGTAAAATCATCACCAAATGATTTTGTAACCCTTTGTCTCTTACTCCTTCTAAGAGCTTCACTGTCATCCTCCTCAAGGATTTCGTCAAACTGATTATGTTATTTAGAAGACTCAAAATTAACCGGTGTATCAGGTTCAGGAATTATCTTAGCAGAAAATCTAGAAGTGTTATGCATATCTTTCATAGGAAACATATTCTCAAAAAATGTTGCATCACGAGATTCTAAAATAGTATCAACATGCATATCAAGCACATCAGATTTTACTACAAAAAATCTATACGCTATACTCCTCTGAGCATAGCCTAGAAAGACACAATCCACTGTCTTAGGTCCCAACTTGCGTTTCTTCACGATTGGGACATTGACTTTCGTCAAACACCCCCAAGTGCGTAAGTAAGAAAGTGATGGTTTTCTCTCAATCCATATCTCAGATCGAGTTTGTTCTTTATTCTTGTTCGAAACTCTATTCAGGACATGACATACAGTCAATAGAGCCTCCCCCCATCATGTCTTTGATAAACCGGTAATAGCTAACATGGTGTTAACCAAGTCAGTTAACGTACGGTTTTTCCTCTCGGTAACCCCATTTGATTCGAGCGAATAGGGAGGCGTCCTCTCATGAATGCTAGTTGATTTTTAACTCCAGCTTTATAGATTTTAAAGTAGTCTAATGCCTCATCCTTAGTTCACAACAGATAAACATAATAAAATCTAGATGCATCATCAATCAATGTCATGAAGTATCTCTTTTCACCCTTTGTTAACACACCATTCATCTCGTAAAGATCAGAATGTATGAGTTCTAGAGGTACCAAGTTTCTCTCCTCAGCCGCCTTGTGAGGCTTTCGAGGTTGCTTCCATTGCACACAACTATGGCACTTAGAACCTTTGGCAATAGTGAAATTTGAAATTAAACACATACTGAAAAGTCGAGACATCAAGCTAAAATTAACGTGACATAAACTTGAATGCCAAATACTCACATCATCATTAATATTGCTACAAATATGGTACACTGACTTATTACTAAAATCTGAAAAGAAAAAGCGAAATAGGCATCCACAATCATAACATTTACCAATGAATTGTTCATGTTTCTACAAGATTAATTTATTAGACTCTAAAACTACCTTAAACCTGTCCTTACATAGAACAAAACCGTTAACAATATTCTTATTGATAGTAGAGACATGATGCACGTTCCTCAGCTGCACGATCTTTTCCGAAGTAAACTTCAAATCTATCGTGCCAACACCATGAACAAAAGTATGTGACCCATTCCCCATTAGGACGGAAGAATCCTAGACGGCCTGATAAGAAGAAAACATAGATATATCAGCACATACATGAACATTGGCACCCGTATCAAACCACCAGCTAGTAGTTTGAAAGACTAAAAGAACAGTAGGTAGATTACCATACCCATCCTCAATATTGCCCATAGTCACCATGTTGACATTCTTTGCCCTTTGTCCTTTGCGGACTGCACGATCTGGACAGTCCTTGAAGAAATGTCCCAGTTCATCTTGAAGGTAGTGTTCTTTATTTTTTCTTCTTCTTCTTGAAGGTAGTGTTCTTTATAACCTTGGTAGGCTTATTTTTCTTGGATTTAACTTGGCTTTATTTTTCTTCTTCTTCTTGAAGGTAGTGTTCTTTATAACCTTGGTAGGCTTATTTTTTCCTTTGCTCTTGCTGTGTGAGGACTTCTGCACCATGTTGGCACTAGCCTGGTCCTCGCCTCCTTTCTCAGAAGCATTCTTTGCCCGAGCTTTCTCTTCAACATCAAGTGGCGCTATCAGGTTTTCAACTGATATCTCCTATCTCTGATGTTTTAGAGTAGTGACAAAGTTCCTTCATGAAGAAGGCAACTTTGCGATTATGCAACCAGCCACAAACTTATCAGGTAGAGGACACTTAACGAGGTCAAGCTTCTTGACAATACACACAACCTCATGAGCTTGCTCTACCACATAACGATTATTCATCATCCCGTAGTCATGGAAGTTCTCCATGAGGTATAGTTCACTGCCTGCACCTGATGCACCATATTTTACAATCAGAGCATTCCACAACTCTTTCGCATCTGTCATAGTGATGTAAACATCACACAGACGATCAGATAGTATGCCTAGAATGCATCCCACGAAGAGATTATTGGCCTTCGCGAATTTCTTCTGCTCATCAGAAGAGAGTTTGCCTTCAGGTTGACCAAGTCTCGCTTCCCATACATTCATAGCAGTAAGCCAGAGACGGACTTTTGCTTGTCATCTCTTAAAATGCACACCAGAAAATTTTTTCGGCCTTAGTGCATCCGCAAAACCAGCCTTTGAATAAATCACAAATTGCCTAAAATAAGGTTTTTGGATTGTTGAATAATTAGGCAATTGCAGTATTAATTTCTGAATTAAATAAATCATGGCATCCGCAAGAACTAGCATGTACACAGCTAACATACTAGTAAACAGAAATATCGTAATCATGATCTCACTAAACATGATTAAGAACCATATAAAAAGGTAACGCACGTACTATACGGTAGCCAAAGAAGAAGCCGTGGCCGATGCAGATCGATCTCTGTTGGTGTTGGACCACAGACGATGGTGACCGACGGTTGACGTAGACGAAAGGCGCGCCGTGATGACGGACGTGAGCAGTCATGCGGAGCGCTTCCCAAAAACCTTATTCGCTCTCTCTCGGTGCAGGATCACAAGAGCGATAGGTTCCGAAGACCTGCTCTCTCGTTCGTCGGTGCACGCCGGCGGGTAGGATGGAGTAGGCACTAGCCTGGTCCTCGCCTCCTTTCTCAGAAGCATTCTTTGCCCGAGCTTTCTCTTCAACATTAAGTGACGCTATCAGGTTTTCAACTGATATCTCCTATCTCTGATGTTTTAGAGTAGTGACAAAGTTTCTTCATGAAGAAGACAACTTTACGATTATGCAACCAGCCACAAACTTATCGGGTAGAGGACACTTAACGAGGTCAAGCTTCTTGACAATATACACAACCTCATGAGCTTGCTCTACCACAGAACGATTATTTATCATCCCGTAGTCATGGAAGTTCTCCACGAGGTATAGTTCACTGCCTGCACCTGATGCACCATATTTTACAATCAGAGCATCCACAACTCTTTCGCATCTGTCATAGTGATGTAAACATCACACAGACGATCAGAGAGTATGCCTAGAATGCATCCCACGAAGAAATTATTGGCCTTCGCGAATTTCTTCTGCTCATCAGAAGAGAGTTTGCCTTCAGGTTTGAAAGGACACTGATGTCGCCTAGAGGGGGGGTGAATAGACGTTCCTGAAAAATTCTTCAAATAGAAATATTAAACCTCTCGGAATATCCGGTTTATTCCGGAACATCCGGGGTCCGGATGTTCCGGGAATAGTCGGAAGTTCCGGGGTCCGGAACTTCCGGGAACAACAAGAAATTCACAAAGTGATCCTTCAAGAATTTTTATAGCAATTCTATGAGAATAGAAAGTAAGCACAAGTTGTTAGGAGTATGTCTATG
>KE372098.1:387713-401913 GCA_000418225.1 Zizania latifolia | reverse complement strand
TAGAACCTTCACAAACTTTCCCGGGCACACCACAATCCTTGGTTGCTCACGGGCGACGCCTTGCCGTCTAGGAGACCTCAATCTCCAAGAGTAACAAACATAATATTGATTTGCTTGCTATGAACTCAAGTGCTCAAAGATTTTTAAGGGAAACCAATGAACTCAACCACACAAAATCTTCTCAAAAGATGGAGCAAGAAGTTTGCTAGAAGATTTGTATTGCACTCTCAAATGAAATCACAAAGATTTGCTCAAGATCTAGCTTTGAAAGAGTGAGAGAGAGTGTTCTGAAATTTTGCTCAAGAGTCCTCTTCTTCAAAATAGGGTGAGGGGGTATTTATACCCCTCACTCAAAAAGTGGTCGTTTAAAGACGTTTTGCAACTGTTCATCCGGAAGTTCCGGAATTAACCGGAAGTTCCGGGCCAAAATAAATCGAAACAGAAGGTTCATTTCGGAAGTTCCGGGCTTAACCAGAAATTCCGGACCTGGAGATTCCGGAAGTTCCGGGCTTAACCGGAAGTTCCGGACCTGGAGATCCCGGAAGTTCCGGCTTAACCGGAAGTTCCGAAATTCCTGACTGCACTCCAGAAAACAGGTCATAACTTTTGACTCCGAACTCCAATTTTGATGATCTTGGACATTTTGGAAAGCTTATTAAAAGGGCTATCCAACTCAATAAAGAACAAGGCTTAAAACCCCAAGGAGAAAAGATTATGGCTTTGATTTTCTCTCAAGATAGCAATGGGATAAAACACTTTGAGCACCGAGACATATACAAACACATCAACTTTGTATCCCTCTTAATAGTACGGTATTCCTATACTCAAATGCAAGTATAAAAAATTTATAACAATAGGAACACCCTCACATTATCTTGTTTCTTTACTTTTGAGGGACGACAAAGTTGAAACCATTTCATCATTGTGACTATTCACCTACATAAGACTAGTTGAACACGTTAGTCCCAAAATATTTATACCTTTGCCTTAAGCAATGTTCACTTTGAATTTTGGCTTGGTGTAGGTCAACATATGAAGTGTGGATGCTTCCATATATTCAAGCCACTCGACATCCTTCAATACATGAAGTCCGAACTTGCTCTTCTCTTTATCACTTCTTGCATTCTTTGAATAAGTGATGCGGATCATCTGTAGTTTCTTATAGACTTACATGGTTTATCGGTACAAAGCTTATACTCACTCTTCACCATTGCATTGGTCCTTTGGCGCCAAGCCTATGCTTGCCCTTCACCCTTGCATGGTCCCTCGTAGCCGAGTATCACTTGCCCTTCACCGTCTTGCCATAGAAAACCACTTCGTATCCAACATTTTTGATATGTTCACTTGATTCTCATTAATCAATGGTATAGATTACTTTACGCTTCATGATACTCAAGTTCTTGTCAATCGCTAACTTTAGCTTGTATTTCTCATGTCCATCAATATAGAAGCTTGTATGAACCATCTTCATTATTAATATTCCACTTGATTCTCAACATATAATCAATTGTATAAATCACATTGTTCTTCATGATTAATATTCCACTTGATTCTCAACATATAATCAATGGTATAAATCACTTTGTTCTTCATGATTAATATTCCACTTGATTCTCAACATATAATCAATGGTATAAATCATTTTGTCCTTCATGATTCTTAGCTTCTTGTCAATCATCAACTTTAGCTTTTATTTATCATATCCATCAATATATACTTAACAAGCTTCTATAAATTATTTTCATTGTCATGTTGTTTGAGATCCATCAATCAATGATGTTATTTCATTAAACTCAAGAGAGATTGATCCAAGGACCTTTGATCAAAACTTTCAGTTTAATATGACTTGAAATGCTAACAATCTTTATGATCAATATTTTACTTGTTGATTCTCAACATATGAGCAATCAACCTTTTTGCTTGATGCCGGAACTTAACCTAACACACAAACTCATGAAAATAGTTAGTCCCAACATCCATTGTCATGAATCACCAAAACTCAATATAACTCAAGGACTGAGATCTTTCAAGGTTGACCAAGTCTCGCTTCCCATACATTCATAGCAGTAAGCCAGAGACGGACTTTTGCTTGCCATCTCTTAAAATGCACACTAGAAAAAATTTTCGGCCTTAGTGCATCCGCAAAACCAGCCATTGAATAAATCGCAAATTGCCTAAAATAAGGTTTTTGGATTGTTGAATAATTAGGCAATTGCAGTATTAATTTTTGAATTAAATAAATCACGGCATCCGCAAGAACTAGCATGTACACAGCTAACATACTAGTAAACAGAAATATCGCAATCATGATCTCACTAAACATGATTAAGAACCGTATAGAAAGGTAGCGCACGTACTATACGGTAGCCAAAGAAGAAGCCGTGGCCAATGCAGATCGATCTCTGTTGGTGTTGGACCACAGACGATGGTGACCGATGGTTGACGTAGACGAAAGGCGCGCCGTGATGATGGACGTGAGCAGTCATGCGGAGCGCTTCCCAAAAACCTTATTCGCTCTCTCTCGGTGCAGGATCACAAGAGCGACAGGTTTCGAAGACCTGCTCTCTCGTTCATCGGTGCACGCCGGCGGGCAGGATGGAGTAGGTACGGTTTGGTTTTGATCTAATCTGCTCTGCACGGTAGAGACCGAGGTATTTATATGTGAGGTGACACGATCTCGCATCGGGATCTAAATCGAATCGGTTTTCATATACCGAATATGCCGCGTCCCCGTAAAGTGAGGAGCCGGATTTCGGCAGACCATTCACGTAGACGCCGCACGCCCACGAAGACCGAGCCCGGCCAGGCCAGGTGAGCGAGCGTGCGCGTGTGAAGCTCCCTTTCTCTCCCCCATACACATAGCTTAATGGAATGGAGATAATCCTATTATATAAGTTGATAAATCTTTACCTATACTAGTAATATGGGACTAAAGGTTTCCACCATCCCTTTGTATGAGTCGGTTTTTGAGATTTATTTAGGAATTTCTAAAATATTTATATAAACCTAGCCCATTAAGCATAAAAATTCCAGCAATAGTTGTTCTAGTTCCTAAAATAGTAGGTTGAGCAGACTGAACTTTTTAAATTGCTGGCTCAACCCTTCCACTATCTTTGGAAGGGGGTTCGGGGGAAACCTTTCACCTCGAACCGAGTCATTTTGCGGGATTTCAAAATCAAAGAAATCCATACCATTTGATTCCCGGTACGGAGCCAGCGTTGTTTCGCTTTCGCAGGATAGGATCCTCTGGCCCGCCGCTGCCTATATATACTGGCCATGTGGCGCAAGAGGATACAAACCAAGATTCACAGTATCTCTACAATCCAACACACAACTGATTTCAATTCTTTGTCCTAGCTTAGTCACGTTTCTTTCATTTGCTGTACGAAGAATTAGACTTACTCAAAACCCACAGAATCTGATTTGTTACGGGACTTCGGAAGTACGTTGTGTTGTTTGCTACCTGAAATTGGAACCGGTCCGGGATGGATGACGCATGTTTCCATGTCAAAATCTGTTGGCTGCACCCGATTAAAAGTAAACCCAATCAGTCTTGAGAAAATGAAAGTAACCCAGTTGTTGATCAGATATGATCGATACCGTGGCGTCCACTAGCAGCACGGATCATCATCTGTTTGACTGCTCATAAAGATTTAATCTTTACTGAAAAATGTTGGTGTTGCTGCCTTTTTTTTTTCTTCTGACGGCCAAATTCATCGGAGGTTTCTATAATCTGTAATAAACTGTGCTCAGGCTACCCATGAGGAAATGACACGAGATGGTTTTTTATTCTTTTCTTTTTGGAGATTTTTTTTGTTTTTTCTTGCAACCTCGTGCTAGTGATTTAAGTATGAATAGTCCGAAATATATATGTAAAATCAGTGTTACCTAAACCGGACCGGTAATTGGCGGTTGCCGACTTGCCGGATGGCTGGTTACCCTGCCTACGGGTGGTAAGCACGATAGACCGATACAATTTCAAAAATCTAAATTCTGAATTAAAAAAATTCCATGCGAAATAATGGTTTGGCTTGGTTACCGCTCAGTTCAAAATGGTAAATGACGCTGGTTTGCATCTGGTTTGATGTCAATAACTGATCGGTTAGACACGATAACCAACCGGTTTGCATTGAAAACCGATCGATTTAAAATACAAGAAAATAGAAAATTCAGAAAAATTGGAAAATAGGGGAAGTTCTATGAAAATGTAGGAATTCAAAGAAAATTTGTGATACATTAATTAAAATTTTTGGTATGATATTTATTATTTTTGGATGAATTAAATTGTATAATATCATAAATTTAGTAATGTCATTTTTTGAATAACAAATAAAAAAGGTAAGTGGTAGGCTATTGGACTCGTTAAAAAACCTTTTTAAATTTTTATCAATATTCTTGTGCACTAAAACTATCATAAATTTGAATATTTTTAAAAAAATCACTAAAACATCGTAAATCAGTGACTAATTATAATATTTCCTCAGATTTTTTGAAAAAATCAATTGAAATCAAAATTTGAATTTGGTCGGCCAGTGAGCGTAAACCGGCGACCAACGACAAGGTTTGAAACCACGCACGTAACCTCTAACGCTGTGTAAAATCAAGAAGCGAAGGAGCAGAAAGAACTTGACCATGAGATAGAGATGAGTAGAGAAGGTATATGCTAATCAAACTGCATGTGTGGCCTTGATTCACACCACATTTTCCTTTTGGTAGTCTACCTTTTTACAAGAAAAGTTTAAAAATATGTCATTATATTTTTTTACAGTTTAAAAATATGTCGTCGGCGTGTTATTAACCGACGGAGACTATCACAATATGTCAATGTGTCATTATAATTTTTTACGGTTTAAAAATATATCGTCGGTGTGTTATTAACGTACCGAGACTATATCACAGCCACTGACATTAATATTTTTTAAATTATTAGAAGTTATAAGGGATGCTATGAATTATCCCTTTTTATAATATTGTCTCAGTCTACTTATGATTATTACAGACGTCCCTGTTTTTGCGTAGCGATTACTTTTTTATTTTAACAAGTAGACGAAGCTACACAGCCAATAGTCTCAAGTCAAAATCTTGTTGAACAGTGTGGAAATGCTTCCCAGGTTCTGACGCAAAGATTGCCAAAACTTTTGCATTCTCACCCTCTTCGCATTAAAAATATTTGTGTCCCATATTTTTCACACTTATTTGTTACTGTAAATTTCAATACCCAATGCTTATGATTAATAATGCTTGGTTGAAATTTGTTCTTCTTTAATGAAAGAAGGACGTTTGAAATTAACGAGATTATTTCAGTCAGAAAACTGGTACTCCTAGTGGGCGTGCATGTCAAATATGAATTCAGCACGCATCCATTTCCCCCCTGGTCCTAAGCAGTAATTGGTCACCAAATCTTGCTTCAAAACAGCCGTTCAATATGATTCTTGCAGCTTTGACATCTGATCGGAAATGTTCGTTTGATCGAAGAGCTGTTCAATTTAGACTCGGTTAGCACAGGCGCACGCATGCCAGGCAGCATGCCGTATTTGACATCGTGTGTAAAATACTCGATCGGCAATTGATCCATGCGTATCGGCTGTTAAAATTTCAGCTACATACAAATTCAGAAGTACTACAGCGAGTACCCAGTACTGACAAGCCATCAGCCAAAAGTACCAGACTTGCATGCATTGACGACTGAACAATTTTCCAGCGCTGGAATTCCATGGACTTCTATTTTCTGCAGAACGCACGTACTTAAGTCTTAACCACGTTCCAGTTTTCAGTTGCGTCACTGGACACACGATGTCACCTAATCCGGTCATAATCTGGCAGTAGTTCAGAACAGGTGCAGCTGCTGGTTTGGTGGAGCTAGCTGCTGCGAAATGAAGCGAACAGATGAAAGTCAAATGATATCCGTATGCTGCTCGGCTGCTTCCCGCGTATCAATGAACGAATTGAAATGCCGGCTTTGTTGGTTCAGAAGTTTTCAGCTCGTACGTGCTCTGTAGTCTCTGGTAATACTCTACTCTACTTGCATATGTAGTCTTGTCACAGGATGGTACTTAAGAACTAATGGTTCGAGTTAAGCGAGTACCGTTATTGTACGTACGACTGAAAAGCGAAAATCTTCTAAGGGGACATCTCTTCATATCTCCGTATATAATACAGACAGCTATAAAAAATTCTCAAAATATTTGACAGTATTTATACAGTATATGTATACTATCTCACAAAATTCTAAGTCAACATTTCACATGCATCGAGAAAAAAAAGAGAGAAATCCATCTAACAGTACGTGCACAATTCACATACTAATGCCTTTTTTATTTTTTGAGTTTATACTTAAAATTTCATAGAGTGATATATGTTATTATATATAATCATTTCAGATTTTTTTCACAATTATTTAAATTATATTTGAGAAAAATGTACATGATATTCAGTCCGTCGTTCAAGGACGATAAAATCACGGGATTTCCTGGCGTCAAATTCAGCAACCTGGGACACAATTTGCAGGGTCCTGTAAATCCAGAGACGCAGACAAGGACACGAGCAGAGGAGAGAGAAACCACTGCACCCGACGGCTGGAAACGAGACGGGGATGAAACGACCTAAAAACCCAGCCTCGGTTGCTCGTTTGTGGCTCCAGCTTGAGCTGGCTTACTAGCCCGACAATTTTCAGCATATGATGCAAAATATAAATTTAGTTATCTAAGATTCTAACTTATTCCCTCCGTCTAAAAATCTCATATCTATTCTATTTTCTATTTTTTTAAAAGTTATGCGTATTTATAGTTTACATGTATACAAATCACGAATGAACAGTAATATTGTTTCGTTTAGTAGCTAGATTAAATTGACGTCACGTGATCCGAGCAACCATAACTTAATTAGTCTTACATGTACAGATTCTTCTAAGCTATGTGTATCAAGATCAATACGATTATTTAATATAACTAATATAGTTTACTTTTTTCTTAGTTTTGATTAAAAAGTAATAAGTACTTTTTAGATGGAGAGAGTATAATATTTTATATTGACTAAGTTTGGTACCAAGCAAAGACAAGCTTGAGCTCAGCTAAGCCACTCCGAGCGAACAAGCCTGAGCCAGTTTTTCAGCCCTAACCCGAGCCGGCTCGCTCTATCTGTCTGTCTCTTTCTTCCTCAGCTCGGCTCGTCTGCCCATTTTGGCGACTCGAGCATTAACCCTCTCTCTGGCGGCGGCGGCCGCAACTAATCCGGTTGCCGCCGCGCCGTCGCTCTTCGCATCTGCTTCTTTAAAAACTCCCTCTCCCTCGCTCTCCCTCCTTGGCTCTCCTCGCAATGGCCAAGCCCCGCAAGACCGCCGCGACGAGCAGCGACGACTCTATCGCCGGCGCCGGCAGGGTGGAGCCAAGGCCGAAGCGGCCGCGGAAGGGCGGGCCCCGGGAGTGCCCCTCCCAGCGCAGCTCCGCGTTCCGCGGCGTCACACGGTGCGTGCGTGCGTGAGTGGATGAGTGGCTGAGCCGCCGCCCGCCTCAGCTCTGACGTGTTTGTGGTTGGTTTTTTTGGCGCGCAGGCACCGGTGGACGGGGCGGTTCGAGGCGCACCTCTGGGACAAGCACACCTGGAACGAGTCGCAGAGCAAGAAGGGCAGGCAAGGTATCACTAATCACTCCACTAATCCACCTTAATTACTGCCCAGCATTTACTGATTCTGATTAACCCGCCTCCTCTGAATCTTTCCGTATGTTCTTGGTTGCTTGACTTGCTTCGATTCGCGATCGGATTGGCGTGGCCGGACGAGCAGTTTATCTCGGTGAGCTCCCAATCTGAAGTCTGAAGTCTGAACTGACCCATGGTCATGACATATTGACATGAATGAGAAGGATTGTTTGCTGAACTCTCTGCGCGCCGGCGGTGCAGGGGCGTACGACGGCGAGGAAGCGGCGGCGCGCGCCTACGACCTTGCGGCATTGAAGTACTGGGGCCATGACGCCGTCCTCAACTTCCCAGTACGTATACACCCATCCAAAATCCATGGCAATGGCCAATGGCATGTCTCTCTGAATGGAATTCAGTATCCTTCAGATAACTTCCAAGAAATGCATAGTGCAACTTCTTTGATTAATTGATTATGTTGGTATCATGAGGAAGATTGCCGTTGTTTGTTCTCATGTTGTAACTCTCTGTAGATGTCAACATATGACGAAGAGTTGAAGGAAATGGAGGGACAGTCCAGAGAAGAGTACATCGGATCGCTAAGAAGGTAATATTCAGCTAGCCCTATATATATTAACCCTAGCTTTTGACAAAAGTTAATTCGGATTGTTACCACCTTTCGGAAAATCTAAATTAAATATCATTAACAAATGCTTCTAGTTGCGTTTCAAAGTTGGTGATTGAGATCATAAAAGTTTTTTCTTTTTTTACTCTTCAGGAAAAGCAGTGGCTTCTCAAGAGGCGTGTCTAAGTACAGAGGAGTTGCAAGGTACATAGTAGTAATCTAAACAATAGGTTCTAGTGTTCTGCTGAGCATTGTCAGATGAACAAAAAAGTTCTTTTTTCTTGCAACAAATCGTTGAAGCAAAAAGAAAAGACACTGCAACCTTAGGCTGCTCAACTGCTGTGCATATATACTAGTATCAGTTAATTTACAGCTGATTTTATCCAGGCATCACCACAACGGCAAATGGGAGGCTCGGATTGGGCGCGTGTTTGGCAACAAATACCTCTACCTTGGTACTTATGGTAAGTAGCTTGTTATCTGCATCAAGATGTTTTTGAACTGGTTATCACTTATCAGTCATCTATCTCAAGGGATTTCCAATAAAAATCTCTTTTTTATCATTCACCTTACTAGTGTGTTTTTCTTTTTCGCCTTACTTGTCAGCGACGCAGGAGGAGGCAGCGGTAGCGTACGACATTGCCGCGATCGAGCACCGCGGCCTCAACGCCGTCACCAACTTCGACATCAACCTCTACATAAAGTGGTACCAAAGTTGCCGCTCCACCGGCGCCGCCGACGAAGGGTTCGACGCCGCCACGGAGAGCCCAAGCCAAGGCTTTGGCGACATGGCGCTGGCCCAGCACCCAATCACCATCGACGATCTCGACGAAGCCATCGTCGCCTCCTTGCTCGGCGACGAGCAGCCGTTGTCGTCGACGACGCACCAGCAACGCGCGGACCACGTCGTCGCGCAGCTCCCGCCTCCGCTGGCGCGCGCGGCGTCCACGTCGGCGATCGGCCTGCTGCTGCAGTCGCCCAAGTTCAAGGAGATCATCGAGCAGGCGGCGGTGGAAGCATCGTCCTCCAGTAGCAGCATCAGCATCAGCAACAGTGGCTCATCACCGTCCTCCTCGTCGTCTTCGTCGCTATCGCTATCGCCATCGCCATCGCCTACATCCCCGCCGAAGGAAGATCAACACAGCATCGGCGCATCTTCGGTGCCGTGCAGCTTCCCCGACGATGTGCAGACATTCTTCGGGTTCGACGACGACGACTTCGGCTTCGTGGAGATCGACACATTCTTGTTCGGGGACTTGGGCTCGTACGCGGCGCCCATGTTTCATTGCGAACCGGACTTCTCATGATAACACATCGAGACTGGTTGGGCGCGCGGTTGGATTGGGCTCTTTCTCCTTTTTTCTGACATTTGGGCCTGCTTAGGTGGGCCGAAATCCAGGCCCATCCATAATTACGGGCTTATTTTAGTTTGGTTTCTCGGCCTATACACATGGACGGCCAGGATTAAGGCCCATCCAAACTATAATTTGGTGGAATTTTTGCTTGCGCTGGTTGGGCCGAGATCCCCACAGCAATTTGGACTCCAGAATGGGCCCTGATGTAAAAAAAGTAAAGCTCTCCAGAGAAGCCAGAAATGAGGATTAGGGTAATGCTTGGCAAGTTGGAGCTTTTGAATTATTGTCCAATAGAACGAGTTGGACTAAATATTGTTTTATTCTTAATTTTTTAAGAGTGGATGATATAGATCTACTTCAAAAAATATATAGAAATGGTTGAGTTATCTTTTTATAGCTCTACAACTTTAAATCTATTTCATATTTTGAACTCTACGTTTTGTTGTTTAGTTGAATCATAGGTATTGTCGTTGTGTAAGACAACAGTACCCTACAGAGGTGTCCGTAGGGAGATTTTTTGGTTAGGCTAAAAGGGGTGCGGTGTTATGATCTAATGGTTATCTCGATCAAAGAGACAAAGACATGGGATTTTAGATAGGTTCGGGTCTCCTGGAGGATAATAACCCTAATCCTGTGTATGGAATATGCTTCGGGCGTGAATAGCCTTTAGCGTATAGGTACTTCAGATCGTATGAGTCTGAATTTACCTTCTGGATGTATGTCTTCGTGCGTCCAAACTTGCCTTTTCAGGCTCCCTCCGATCTCTTTATATGGGAGAGATCGGGGGTTACAAATGATGAATAAATTTCCACTAATGACGTATTAATGACATAAACGGTCATATTGTGGGTAATAACACAGAGGATAACCGCACTAATAACTGCAGGATTATGGAGATTAATGACGGCTTAGATCTTAATGGGGACTGTCCGAATTCAGATGGTCGGGAGGGCTTCTCGCCCGAGTGCTGGACTCGGACGCCTTCAGCTCTCCGTCACTGTCCTCGTAGCGGGCTTTGACCATTGACTGGTCGGCTTAAAACCACTCGGGAGGTAGCCCGGGATCATATTCCCAACAGCAGCCCTCGAGCTCTTTTTGGCGCGCAGATGAAGTTGAGCAGTCGGAAAGAGCTCTGAAGTTTCAATCTGGACGAATTTTTCCCGATTAGTGCACCGCTCAGGTGCACCTGCCGAGTGCAGCCCCCGATACTGGAGTTTCTTTGAATAAAATAAGCTCCAGTATCAAAAATGCTTCAATTCCGTTCAACCGCCATATTGGTGTCCGCATAACCAGCCTGAGCCTAGAGGTTTGTAGACCCATCAAGTGTTTCTTGGTGAAAAAGTTATCAATTGGCACAGCGCGGCGCCATGGAGCGCTTGTGGGTCCCCCTCAGGCGGAAAGACGTCTGCCCGCCCAGACTGGCGTCTGTCAGGATCGACAGTTTGAGGGACTTTCCAACTTCCGAGACGACACTTCGGACGCGAGTTTAAATTAATAAAGTGCAAGCACCGATTTGTCGCATGATATCCGTCGTTGGATCTGCAATCATCGGTTAGATGATAGGTCTAATAAGATATTGACCGGCGTAGTTAATGGCGAAGATTGCTTTGGGTCGCGGTTTTAGGCAATCGCGATGCCTCGGGGACCCGAACCGCTGTGCGGGAAGGCTATAAATAGTCTGCTTGAGGACTTTTGAGCCTTCATCTTCTTCCTTGAGCTCTGGCGCCTCGCGACCCCGGGCGACATTGCAACTGCATTGTCTGCTATCGCAAAGCGCGACGCTTATTCAACTTTAAGCCTTTAGCTCCACCTTCAGACATCCCAATGACGGCGGTGAATCCTCAAGGAGCGGTCAACCGGTCGACAGAGTTTCAGTCGTCGAAGGCGACAAAGCACGTGGTGGCACTGCTGGAGAAGCGCGGTGAGATTCCACCGGCCGCGCTGTCGGCGTGGCGTTCTGCCGACGGCGAGGCTTTCCCGACCCCGAACACCCAAGAGCTTGTGGTATTCGAGTCCTTTCCTCGTGGGTTTGGCTTGCTGGCCCATTCCTTTTTTCGTGGTATTCTCGACCATTATGACATTGTTCTTTGTAATCTCAACCCTAATTCTATCCTCCACCTTGCAATCTTCGTACATCTGTATGAAGCTTTTCTGGGCATTGAGCCCCACTTTAATTTGTTCCGCCATTATTTCTGTCTACGGCCAAATAACAAGAAGAAGGTGGTCAGCGGCTGCGGGCTTCAACTACGAGATGGGAAGGCGGCCGATTACATCCCAGTGCCGCTCCTTTCTTCTAACAAGGGCTGGCACTCGGGCTGGTTCTACATCGTCAACCACGAGCCGGCCTTGTCTCCTGAAGTCGATCGGGTGCCAGTGCCAACACTCACCTGGACCGACCGCTACCAACGAGAGGAGCAGGGTCAAGTGGACGAGCTGGTGAAGATGATCCAGCAGCTCCAGGCGGCTCACTTGTCGGGTGTCCACGTGGCGCTCAGCTTCATGCGCCGCCGGATCCAGCCACTGAAGCTTTGGCTTCATCCGATGTTTGAGTACTCGGGCCTCAGTGACCCGTCCAGAGAGAGGGCCGAGTACCTCGACTCTGATGAGGTGAGGAGGAGGACGAAGTCACTCTTCGCCAATCGGCTGGGGCTCAATCCTGATGCTGACCTCCAGCCGTTTAAGCTCAGCAACCCCCGACCATCAGTAAGTTCTTGTTACTTTTTTGCCCTTCAAAATTTTTGAATCTTGATAATATCACCTACCGAGTGCTAATCCTTGAACTGCATAGAGTCGGGAGGCTTTCTACTCATTGGCGCCGTTACCCGAGCAACCTTGGGGTGTCGACGAGAAAAATGTCGACCCACTCGCTGGGCTGACTGGCGAGAAGAGGAAGGGCAAAGAAATTTGCCCTCCTCGGGCAAAAAGGGTGAAGACGTCGACGGCTACGGCGACGGCGGTGACGAAAGCTGCGGCGACTCAGGGGGCTCCAAAGATCCCCTCATCCTTCACTGGGGAGGCGGGCGCTGACTCAGAGACATCTGCGGAGATTTCGGCGACCGGAAGTGCTGCCGCGTCGTCGTCCTCCGTGTCGACACCACCGCCGAGTCCGACACAACCACTGCCTCCTCCACCTCCTCCGTCGACTGGTTTAACCCCTAGAGCGGGTCCCAGTCTGTGGGTGAAGAAGACGGTAGTCCGAAGGTCGGGGTGGCAAGTCCTGTTATCAAACTCATTAGTCAGGTAATTAAACCTAACCTTGTTTTGACATTGGTGATTATTTTTATGCAGCCCTTCTTCGTTGCCGCTGCCCGACCAGGACGTGGCCGCCCCGACTGCATTGGCCACCCCCATCACTGATGTGGTGGTTTACACCGGGGCTGCCGAGCAGCAGAAGGTTGCGGCGACAAATGGGTCACCGGCTCCGGACATCCCGACCACTGGTGGCGTGGGCGCGACAACGGCGACACCAAGTGCTGGCGCTCCTGGGCTGGCGAGCGAGGTGGCACCATCATCGGCACCTGCTCCTGTGCCCGCTGCCGACCAGCCGTCAGTGGTCGAAGGGCCTTCGGTTGAAACGGTGGTGGCTGACCCCACTTCGCTAGTGGTCGGGCTTGAACCAGTCGAGGCTGAAGCGGCTCCTCAGCCGACCACTGGTGCAGCTTTTGGCGACCCGACCCAGGTGGTCGAAAAAAATATGACTGAGTGGTTGGAAGCATTCAACCGTGTTAATCAGGAGACCATCGTGAGTATTCTTGCAAGTGTTAGTTTCATACATATAATGTACATATGCATTCGGACTAACTTGTATCGTCTTTTTGCAGCTCCTGGTGAGTCAGCTGACCGATCAGCTGGCTTGTAAAAATACTGATTTGACAAAACTGGAGAAGGACAATCGCATCCTTCATGAACAGTTTGAATTCCACTCTCAAGGTAAGCATTCTGACTGCCTTTCATTGTTAACTTTTCATCTGCGAGTATATTAACCCGTGTTTGCGTGGCAAAGTGATTTGCTTCTCAAGAGCGACTTGAGACAGCTACCAGCATGGCGGACCAATCGGTCTCTACGGCCGAACAGACCTTGGCCGAGAGGGATAAAGCCCTTGCTAGGGTGGCGAAGCTCGAAGAGGAGCTGAAGAAGTTCGAGACAGCCACTAACAAGTGGTCGAGTGAGTACAAAAGTACGGATCATCCACTCGGATTTCTTAGTACTCTGCTTTTATTTAAGCATTTCCTAGAATTGTATTTTGTTTGCAGAACTTCACCGGTGAGTGGGCGCGCAATTCGCCGACCTGGAGCAGCGCTTGGCTAGCATCCAAGTGCAGCGAGACCGCTACCGGGCGAGTGCTGAGACGCTCATCAAGATGATTGATGAGGTGCCATCCAGCATGGTCTGGTTAGCGGAGGAGTCCTTCGCTCGGATTAAAGGAGCGGAGATATGTCTACGGAATCAAACCCGAGACTTCACTCGAACGGTGGCAATTCACACCCTCAGGATTGTCCGAGCGTTGTATCCAACGGCTCGTTTGGACTACATCCGAACGGGGTGGCCGGCGAGCATCGAGGACTCTGAAATACCACGCATCTACTC
>KE372098.1:370155-387703 GCA_000418225.1 Zizania latifolia | reverse complement strand
TCCCCCCCGCCGCTCGTTCCGCATCAGCCTGCGCTCCCACGTACGCGTACTCCCCTTGGAGAAGCCCGCCGTGACAAGGAAGACCAGAGACCCCGCGCGGCCCCGGGGTCCATCGATCGAGACGCTCGTGTCGGAGTGGGCAAAGGAGAAGGCGGCTTCCGGAGCCACCCAGGAGGAGTGCATCCTGCCTTTCCTCCAGACAGGTGCTCCCAAGAAGGTACGCGAGCTGAAATGTCAAACGATTTCGTTTTCTTCAAGCATTTTGTTTCCTAGCGCGCGGTTATAGGGTTCGCGCGTTCGAGCGCGGGTAATACGCTATTACCCCATGTTCAGGCCTCCTTGTGATATTCTCTATTGGATTTGGTCCTGCACACTACGAAATTTTCGACTTATTGCTGTTTTGGTGCTCCGATCTGTCTACGGAAGGGTGATTTTTGACAATTTGGGGTGGAAGGGCCTCATAAGTCTACTATTAGCAAATTATCGGGTCCAATTTTGCGTACTAGTTAGGACTAGAGTGTGTTCATTCTGATAATATGACGACATGTTGATGTGAACTAATGAGTTGTCAGTTGATGTGGCCTGCTAGATAATGAAATTGCATTGCAGGGTAGCCTCCCTTTATTTTGAGCTGGGTCTTGCGTGAAATCAATCATGCGTTTTTAAACTTTCGTGCTTTTGGTTCTACCGAGCAATTCCTTGTCGCCTGAAGTGTGTTGTAGGACAAGAATTTGTTGTTTTTGTCAGGACTTCCATTAACTTTCCTGGAAAATTATAAACAAGATTAATCTTGCCCCCTTCAAAGAACCGTGTTCTGTGGCCACAATCCACCATATATTTCTTGCTCTCGATCTTTCATAAAAGTTCGCACGTATACTGTAATGAATATTTCCATGAAAAGAAATGGATCCAGATCCATCGGAACTTATACGACACTATCTTAATGGTAGCGTCACTGTACAATTTTCTGATTCAATTTTAGACTATCTGTATAACACCTTTTTTTATCTCTTTGTACTACAGACTAGCTAATAGAACAAGCGTCAGATTCGTTATTAGCACCACTGTATATGGTGATTGTGAGAATGAATACACATATACAATTATTGTCATGTGTCGTCCAGAAATTTGAGGTTACAACATTAGATTTTTGGCTTTCTCCAAAAGGGGTGGATGGTTCATAGGAGTAATTTAATGGCAGGGAATTTTTGATGCAGGCTGAAACAAAGGGCATGTCTTTCATAATTGGTTTTCGTCATTGTATAATCCTGATAAGCTCCACATTGTATAAAATTCTTGGACTTAGATTGATTTGGATATATATGGATATGGTGCTATTGAGCTTGAAGAATACCAAGGACTGCAACAGGAAGGTGGATTAATAAGGATTATGTCTTCAACTCTTGTAGAACTTGAGGAAAAGCATTCCATTTATAATAGGAAATGGGAGTGGAACGCTGGAACTTCATTTTGTGATTGGACAGTTGGACTATGGACACCAAATATCTCCAAGAAAGCTGGTTTAATTATGTTTTAGTTGCTGATTGTTGTAAGCATAACGAGAAACAAAGCAAAATGGTGATGGAATTCAAGAGTTCCTACATACAAAAAACAGATAAAGATTTATATAAATGGTACAAATGATAAGTCACTTTCTGTAACATATAGAAATATGGACTGAACTGATCGTGGTAAGCAAGTAATATCTACAGAGCACATCTAGGAAAGTTAAGTTCTATGCAAGAAAAAGAGCTGACCACATAGAAGAAGTACATGTTTTTTAAATAAGGTAGGGATGGGGCTCCAATTGCTGTCCTAAATATCTCAAATAAATGCATATACGAATGGGACGTTGATCTACATGACTACATGCAACCTGAAGAAATTGGATTTTATTGAGAGGGCTGATATTTGAATGGATGTCCCCCATGAGTAAGAACTGATAGGTGGTGCCGTGGTGGTAATATTAGAGGCTGAATAGATACAGGTTTGGAGGCATTTGCCATCGTTATTTAAATATCTGATTGCTGATAAATAACAGAAAAAGAATCTTAACCTGCTGTAGAAAGGAGATCAGTGTATGGACATCTTCAGGGCGAAAGTGTACCCAAATATTCTTATTAGTTAATACAAGAAAGATGAAAGTTTTACCAAGAAAGGAAGGAATGCTATCAAGAAACTCGTACTATAGCATTTTGGTCCACTTGGAAACCTTCGGCTGATAGGATATTAACATCAAGTTAGTTACACAGTATTACATGGGTGTATACTCCTTATGTTATTCACTGCTTTTAATTGGAGTACAAAAGGTATTGTTATGCCCTCCTGATTACTGGAAAAAAATACTCCTCAAAATCATTTTGGATTTAGGTTGAGTGCCTGATTTGCTCGAAGAGTATTGTGCCTGGTGACAGCATGCTATGTGCAGTTCGTCGTTGTCAAAATCTCTTGCATAAGGATTGTTCAAAAAGAAGTTCTGGATGCTGTCCTCGACATGTAAGCTTCTTAAACCAAGCTCTACTGCAAACACTTCAACACTTATGCTTCCTATGTTTCACAACGTTTTCTCATTTTTTTCCTGATATGAAAATGTAAATGCCCAGTTATCCATCCAACTAACAAAAATGCTTTTTTTAGTATGAAAGAAGTTTTAGTATTTTTTTCAATAGTTGCCAATGATTTATCCCCCTCATATTTCTCATTAATTGAGCAGATGTGCTTTTACTGCAAAAAGAAACCAACTTGGCACCACGTGAAGCATACAATGCCTGCATGTACAGATTGTTCTCTGCAACAAAACAGGATGGTTGATTCAGTGGATCTTTCGAAGATAATGGTCTCATGGAGTCTTTGGCCATCAACAAGTGAGGTCGGCGCCATGTTTCATACAACTTATTCGTCATTTTCATAAATACTTTGAGCCTTGACCGCCTATAAAACACAGCAGATTGAAATATCCATCTGCACATAATTAAGACTTTTGATACTTTTCATGGAAGTTACTCCTAAAAATAGCAGCCGATATACAGTTTACTGATAAAAGCAACTGAGAGTTACCAACTAGAACTGAGTTAACCACTTAACCTGATTTGTAATTGTGCTAATTTAATATAGGCGTTAATACGGGAGTTGGACATTGGTTTGTCAGAGAACATTTGTGTAAACTGAAGTCTTTAATCATTGGCATGTATAGATGCAAATTTAAATCTACACTGTTTCCTGGTGACGAACTCCGTACACTAACTAGAAGATCATGCACTTTGTGAACATTTCATAATTTTAGTAATGTCATGAGAATAGAGGGGTTCCTCATCCAAAATGACACCCTCCCATTATAAGTTTACCTCCTATATGTGGCAAAAGATTGCTGGGTATTCACTAGAGTTTTTTCTTAAATTATTATTTATTTAATATAAAGAATTTTGTACATGTACCTGCTTTATTTCTGATTAAGGTTTTTTTTTCATGTTTGTTGTCTTTTTATTCTCCAATTTTGGCTATGTATTTTGCTGGTAATTTAATTGATGTCATGATATCTTCTGCTTACAGGATGCAGGTCCTGCAGATGGTATAGAGGTGATCCACTTCTTTTTCGAATTATAATAATTTGTATTACTACCTCTACGTTTTGGACATCTACACAATCTCTAATTCACATGTTTATATGTTATTTTTCAAATTATATATTTATAAAAATTATTAAGAAGATAACTACATTAAATTATTTTTCATGACAAATGTATTAATATTATTTTCACATATTAAATTCTAATATTTTTAATCTATTAATAATTCTAGGACATCATCTTTTTGAGAACAAATGTAGTATTGAACACTATAACCTATCCTTTCCTTTAAAGTTGTCTGGTGAGATGTAGCTGAATTTGAAGCATAATCATTATATTAGATAATATGTTTCTGTTTCTCTTGCTGCCAACGGTAACCTATCAGTAGCTATCTTGAATTTCGTTAATTGACTTTATGAGTTATTCTATTTGTGCTTGTATGTATCTGGGGTGATTTGATTTGTGGCAACAAAATGAAGAAAGCATAATTACGTTGGATGTCTTTCCAAAATTCGTAACAAAATTTTCAGTTGACGATTTTGTTTTTACATTTTTCTTTGTTGCGTGTTCTTATCAAGAATTGATTCATTTGTAGGAGGCCTTCCGGCGCTTACCTCTCCCATACATTGATCAAGAGTTCAATATTGACCCTATCAAGAAAGAGGAATTGGACAATGGGACAGATCCACCCCCATATGTACATTTGAAGCATAGTATCCTTTATTGCGCCTAATTTTAATTAGGCAACCTTTCCTCATGCAATTCTATGTAAGTATGTATCGTAAAAGGCGTCTATGTTTGTCCAGGTTTTACTCTTTTTCCTTTGAGTACATCAAAACTATTCTTTAATGAATTAAGATGCTTATCTTGTCAAGAACAAATGTGATGATGATTCCATTCAAGGTGGATGCACTAATTGTGACCCTGCTTTTACTTGTAAACTAGGCTGTTCATGCAGGTATAAAGTAACACTTCCATTTGTTGTTTGCAGTTTATCAGAGTTTTGCTCACTACCTACATATTACTTTTAAGGCTTTTGATCAGTTATCGTTCAAGAAAATGCATATCCTTATGTTACGGGTTCAAAATTCTTAATTTCTTATACTTTAACTGGTGGATCTCTGTCTGCTGCAGTGCTGTATTTTAGAGACCGGTTATTTGTATTATATAATTTGTTGTGTTTTCTCATGCTTTTATTGGATATAAATGCACCTGTTTTTTTAAAGAGAACTGCTAGCTACCGGTGTACCGTCATATGGATGGGGACGATATAGTTAATGTGAGTGTCTTCTTTCTTCCTCCTCCTCTTCTTCCTCACAGACTGGATGTGAAAAAGACAAGCAGCAGGTGCAGAGGATGAGCCACACGCAGCCGAACGCGACGAGGAGGCGACGTCTCCGACGCGAGGAGAGGAGGAGGCGACGTCTCTGTCGCGGAAGAGGAGGACGACAAAGGAGGAGGAGGAAGAGGAGCCCGGGGAGGAGGAGGAGGGGGTGGAGGAGGAGAAGGAGGAGCACCAGCGCTACCGTCTCGAAGATGGGAGGAGGAGGAGGAAGAGGACACGAGGAGGAGGAGGAGCCTGGGGAGGAGGAGGAGGGGTGGAGGAGGAGAAGGAGGAGCACTAGCGCTGCCGTCTTGAAGATGGGAGGAGGAGGAAGAAGAGGACAGGAGGAGGAGGAGAGCACGTGGGTAGAGAGGGGAGCTGCTGCCGCTGCCTTGAAGCTTCTTACATCGTTACTGCCATCTTGAAAGATGGGAGGAGTAAGAAGATGAACAGTAGCATCCCTCTTTTTTCCGTCTCGGAGGTATCAGCTGATACACAAAAGTATCATCTGATATTCGAAAGTATCAACTGTAGCAAATAAACTGTAGGTCATTCCGAATGTATCAATTGATATTCGAAAGTATCAACTGATCATCCAATACTTTATGATACATTGATGTATCATATGATACATTGTTGTATCATATGCAATGTATCATATGATACATAATATTTTTGAGATATTATAGAGACGATACACGCCATGATAACTTAACAATATCTTACATGGTACTTTAGAGGTATCATATGATACATTATCATCATAACATCTTGTGATATTATCCAATACTTAATGATATATTGAGGTATCATATCATACGTAATATGATATCGGCACCTCAACGCCTCCCTATACATCGCCGCCTCCTCGTCCCCCCTCCCCTCGGCGCTAGCAAGGAGGAGGAGCACAGGGGAGGAGGAGGGGAGAGCTCGTGGGAGGAGGAGGGGCAGTGCGGGTGAGGAGGTGCGGGAGGAGCACAGAGGGAGGAACGCATCAATAGAGGAAGAGGATGAGGAAGAAGAGGAACATGGAGAGGAGGAGAGAGGAGTATGAGAGAGAAAGAGAAAAGGGAAGGAGGAAGAAAACGTACCGGTTCATACCGGGACGATATACTGTCTGGTAGTTTTTCTGTTTTAAATAATCATGAAACAATTCGTGTATGCATGTACCAGATGATACATGTATGTACCATATGGTACATCATGGACCCTGTATGGTACATCTGTGAACCAAACGAGGTGGTACATGTTTTACCAGGTGGCACAACACAAACCAACCGAGGTGTGTATCATCCTCTAGTCATACCAGCTGGTACATGAATAAAATCATACTGACGGAGGGGGGAGTACCTATGTCTCTCGTCGGTGGTAGTGCAGGCGGTCTCCCACTCAACGCGCAAAAGGGTCCTTCCCCTCTAGGCCGCTCGGCCGCCATTCTCTTGCTCCGTTGCATCACTGCCGAGCTCCCGCCAGCCGCTTCGCCGTCGAGCTCCTGGCGTGATCTAGCTGCATCATTCTCTGCTGAGTCTTCTGTCTCTGTTTGTAGCCTTTGTCTCCGTTTGCAGCTGCTACCTACATCGCTTCTGTTTCTAGGTGCAGGTAGCCTCCGCTTTACGGCTTTGGCGCTGAGCCGCCGAGCCTTGTCGCTGGTAGCCGCGGAGGCAAAGCAGGGGATAGAAGGGCAGGGCAGCGCGTCAGCCATGAGGCAGGCAGGAGGAAAGAAGAGGACGAGACCGGTTAGAGTAGGTAGTGGGCTAGTATTTCCGATCAAATTTGTACGGAAGCCAGACGTGGAGACCGAAAGGATACACATTAATTTGTACCGTCCCACTAGACGCGTTCGGTATACCGTTCTCTAGGATTTCTGTTTTTTAAAACAGAATGCAGAGGTTTTTTTAACAGAAAGTTAAGATAATTCCTACAGGTCTTTATCGATTAGCTGCTCTCCGGCTTGTCACTGCTCAGTCAAGTGCACCAACAGACCGTTTCGCCGAGAGAAAAAGATTGAGATCGTTAAGGTAAGGCTTGCCGTGAACCACTGTTAGAATTTTCAGAGAGCAGTTAAACTTCTTAATTGTCTTGGTGATATCGAAGCATGGCTAAGGATATTTTCCTGCAATGTCAACTCTCTCCTTTGTTTCCTGTGTCCTTCTTACTCCTGTTGCAAACAACTGTATTTGTCTTTCTTGATTACGGCGTCTTGTTAATTTTTGTTTTTCTTTTCATAATATATTTATTAGCAAAATATTTTGATGTAGCAAATAACTACCTGACGGGATACTTCTGCAGACGCAACATTGTGGATGGGGTGCTAGAGCACTGGAAGCCATTGAGAAAGGTGATTTTGTCATAGAATTTGTTGGAGAAGGTATGTGAATTCATTATTTGCGTTGCCTTGTAATTTATTTCGATCACTACTTATTTTTTCCTCCCTTGCTCTTGTAGCTTTAATTTATACAACTTATTTACATATGTTAAATTTCTTAAATTACAATAGTAGAGGGCAGGACTGAAGGAACTTGACTGAAAAATTTCTAACTCTTCTCAGTTTGTTTATTTGCAGATCAATTGGTCAACCTTTCATACCTGTTAATTTTCCCCGTTCACTTATCTAGATGCTTGTTGGTAGAAACTTACGAACAGCCGGGTTTTATTTTCAACATTAGCTATTACCAGGATAAAGTTAGACACATTATAGCTTATTTTCCTATTTACAGATGGTAAAAACACTATTTTAACAGAGCAATATACTGTAATTACACATGGCGATGCATATCTCAAGCAAACAGTGACATTGTTAGCAACTTAGCATAGATTGATGGTCAAATGATACTAACGCACCGTCACTGTTCATATTTTATTGGAATTTCTGCTAAAGTAGTATTGAGTAACACAATTTTGACCTGATTACATGATGCGCTCTGATCTATGAGCTGTTTTGAAAGACAGTATCTTTTTTTTTAAAATATACAATTGAAGTAATGTATTTTTAATTATGTTGCTGATTTTGAGATATCCGTGCTATTGAAGACGATATTTGATTGATGCTCACCGATATACATATACTGATTTGTTTTCTACGTTTTCAAAGTGATATAGTCTTCTTTTAATTCTCTGTCCTTAACACGTCATTCCAGTTATCGATGAGGAGACATGTAAAGAACGGCTCGAGGACATGAGACGGCGTGGAGATAAGAATTTTTACATGTGTAAAGTCAAAAAGGACTTTATAATCGATGCAACATTCAGAGGGAATGCTTGCCGTTTTTTTAACCACAGTTGTGAACCTAATTGTCAGTTACAGAGATGGTTAGAATGTGCTTTATTCGCTGCTTTACTGTATCAGACATAATTTGTTTGGGGTTCTTTTTCTAGTTAAATTGGTAACTTACTAGCTATGGTTTCTGCCTAGACAAGTTACAAGGATTTTTTTCTCTTTTTTGCCAGGGGAGTCAACGGAAAAACAAGGCTAGGTGTGTTTGCCTCAGTAGCTATAGAAGTGGGGGAACCCTTGACTTATCACTACAGGTAATTGGGAAATACTCTAATCAACCAGAACTTTAACTTGATATTTTGATCGTCAGTCTTTTTGACAAACAATGAGACTTTTTATTCATTGCATTATTTAGTTTTCAACTCTTCAAGTTCATATTTAGAACTGTTACCTCAGCCAACAGAATAAAAATATAACGTTGTGATTTGCATTCAAGTAGGAATACTTGTGATACTACCCAATAGTTATTATGTTTCATAGTGTTTTTGTTCAGTTCCCAGTTTCATTGATAAATGAAAAATTTACAGTCTTTGAGGAGGTATCAAGAGATACTATAATTTTTAGGTACTAAGAACTATTAAAATTAACACTAAAAATTATGGTTCTTCTTGGTACTTCCTCAAGGACTATAAAATCACTCTTTGATAAAACCTTGAGAAGTATGAGTATGTATTAGTCATCATTATAGAACAACGGAGTCTGCTCCTTCTGGCAACAAATATATATCTTTTAGACTACATGTGGCCGATTTTTTGGAACCTGTAAGTGCCAACATCCCTTTTTAATATTTGGATTGGGTAAATGGAGATCTTGTGAGCATATTTGGCTTGAAAAATACCTGTCATATTAATATTACCAGGTTGTCTTCTCAGTTGGAAAGTCGTAGCTCAAAATCCAGAAAAGAGATCACCTAGTTTTCTTGAAAAGGAGATTTCTGATGCACTATTCTTGGTTTTGTTTTGTAGATTCGAGCAATATTTCGGTCCTGCAATAGAATGTTTTTGCGGCGCTCAAAATTGCCAAGGGAACCTGTCCATGATTGATTAAAGATTCACAAAGGACAATATATGCTGTTAGGACTTAGGAGGTGCATAAAAGAAAGGTTTTAATCATTGACAAATGGCAGTAAATGGAATATATAATGAAGATTCATTGGGTACCAATTTCTTCTTTGTTCCATAAGCTTGTAAAAACAGCAATCACCAATGCTATTCATTTTCTTCAAGATTCATTGGGTAGACAGTGTTAGTCGTCATCCTTCTGATTTAGGATTTAGGATTGGAAGTGTTAGCCTCTATTCTTTCAAGTGTACATGTTTTTACTATGTAAATATACGACTATACGAGGAATGGATATGGCGAAGGAATATGCTAACTTCTTGCTGTGAGTTTTTGCTAAATAATTGAGTCATTCTGGATTTGTTTTCTGCATTTGATCAAGGTCCTGTGTTCACTTGATAATGTGTAAAATTGTGGTCACTTTGTTTTTACAGTTTTCTAGTCCTAAAATCTGAATGTAGTCAATTTCACCAAAAGTTAATTTGAGTACTCCATTTCCCTCTAGATAGTTAGAGGGCGTTTTTTGCTTTACAAGAAGTATTGAAGGATAAGTTAGGGTTGTTAACACAAAGCTGAGCTTGAGCAAGGTTCAAGCTGGCTAGGCAGAAGCTCGAGCCGAACCTAAATTGGCCTTAAATTTTGAAGGCTCGTTGAAGCTCGATAAGACGATAACTGCATTTTAAGCACAAAAGCCTCCGTGTAGCTCGGCTTAAAAACTCGGCATCTAAGCTTAAATGCAGTTTTTTTGGTAGAGAACATTAGTGAAATCAATTATAATTTGCCATCAGAAATCAATCGAAAGCATCGTGTGTCTTCTTTTTTATTATGAATGAACCCACTGGCCCAGACAGCTAAAAAAAAATCAATCGCCTGGGTCATGGCCATGCATGACAGTGCCTAGCATAGATACCTTTTGCAGATTAAGGAAAGTGACAATGCAACACCGTACATTCCGATCTCTGAATTGATCATGGACTTTTATACATTCAAAAAGAAACCGATCAAATGGTTATCTTTACAGGTCACAAAGCAGTCAAAACGACCTCACGTCTCAGCATCTACAATGTAACTTTTAAACTAGTAGTAATAAATAGACAAACAGAGAAAGTTATTTTTTAGAAAAGATACTATAATATATAGCACTAGTGGTGAGACCCTTATCAAAATAAAAACAAATAAAAAGGTACATGCTCTATTCAATGAACAACCACCAAACTGAAAATATAGTATTATTAAATTTATGGAATGGAACTAGTATCTATATATAGATCTATGTATTATCTTTATTCGCATAGCACTACTCTTCTAATATATAGAACTAGTACTAAAATAAAAATATCATTTTAGACATCTCCATATTTTAATATTATGAATACTCTAAAAAGATCACTAACACCTCCTCTACGTACAGATAAGAGTTCAGACCTCCCCTACACATAGATAAGAGTTCAGAGCCAATTCAACCCAACTCATGCATGAACGGTGTACCCTGCAAAAGTTTACTCGAGATCAGGGCCAGAATGCAAACCAAAGGTCTTCATCGCTGCATGTGCTTGTGTCCCCAAATCAACGAGAAAGAAAGAAGAAAAGCAGCAGAAAAGGATAACGAAACCTGTGAAAAGAAGCAAAAGAGAAACCGGAGAGCCCTTTTTCTTTACATCTTTCTTGGGAAATGGGCCTCTCTTGATCAGACAGAAGCTACCCACAGTGGTCAAAAAAACTAAAGCAATCTCACTTTGAAACTACTAGCTAGCCACAAATCCAATCCTCCCATCCCTCTGTAATATATTTCTTTTTTTCTGAAGTCGTACTCTCGGAATATCTGATTCTCCGAATATTTTTCTCGGTGCTGTGGATGCAGCTGCTATGCTGCTGCTACCTTGGCCCTGACAGCTCCATCTCCTCCACCATGTCGATGGACCTCACCTCGTCGCTGCTAAGGCTGCTATCGTTGTCGTGGTAGTCGTTGAAGAAGACGGAGCCATTGGAGTCATTGCGGTGGTCGTAGCCGAGCTCATGGGGCGCCGCCGCCGCCGGAGGCCGGTGGTTGGCCTCCCATTTCTCAGCGAGGCCGTCTCCTTCCAGCATCCTGACCACCTCCGACATCTTGGGCCGGTGAGACGGCTGGAACTGTGTGCAGAGCAGCGCCACCTGAACCATCTCCGCCACCTCTATCCTGTCGTAGTAAGGACCCAGGTCTTGGTCGACTAGCAAGTCCAGCATCTTCTCTTGGTGCACCTTCCTCACCTTCATTTTCACGAACAGTTAGAGAGAGAGAGAGAAAGCAGCAAAATTTTAGCTGATTTACACAAGGAAACTAGCTAAAGATGTTGGCTTTTTCAAATGCAGCATTTGATTTGCCTGCCATGCAAACTGACTACAATACGTGAAAGGTACGATAGATTGCGTCTCGAGTCGATTAAAAAGAATGAGGACTACCTCTGCATGATCTTTCCTAAAAGATTTGCAAACTTTACCAAAGACATGAGCTCGTTCGTTCAAAGCAGCCAAAGCTTTCTCAAACGTAAACTAGTGCCGCATCGTTTTCTCACAGCTCAAAAGAGCAATGTGGATAGGTCAGATGCATACATGTTAACCATCCTTTCTAGGATTGGTTACTGCCACTAGCGGTTTAGTATTGGTAACCGCTCAGTTAGTTACGGTAACCGTTTAGAAAAATATTAAAAACAAAAACTGCTAAAGCTTTTAGGTTAACCATTTTTTTTATTTTTATGAATCTTGATAGCTTTTACGGGTCAACCAAACAGGCACTTACCCAATCAACCATAACGCCTTTGTGGTGCTGGATGATGCCATCGGAGCCCTTGCTGACCTCGAGCGCGCGTTGGCCGGTGATGAGCTCGAGCAGCAGGATGCCAAAGCCGAACACGTCGGTCTTCTCCGACGACTGCCCCGTGGACAGGTACTCCGGCGCGATATGCCCCACGGTTCCCCGAACCGCCGTGGTGACGTGCGAGTCGCCGTGGTCGAGCAGCTTGGCGAGCCCGAAGTCGCCGACGACGGCCTCGTGGCACTCGTCTAGGAGCACGTTCGCCGCCTTCACGTCCCGGTGGATGATCTTCGGGTCGCATTGCTCGTGCAGGTACAGCAAGCCCCTCGCCGTCCCTACTGCGATCCTCTTCCTCGTCTGCCATTCCAGCGGCGGCTTCCCTACGTACACCCAAATTCCAAAAAACAACAAACATAATTTACTGATTTTGCTCAAATCTCACCCAGAACGATTCAATTCCCACACAGTTTGCTACGTTTGAACCGGCAAAAGCACGGAGGTACACAGGACAAGTGCTTCAAACTGTTTGGCACATGCAACGTAGCGAGGCGCAACAGCGACCTGACACACGGGCTCGTAGCGTAACCCTTCTGCTGCCGCTGGCTGCGTCTCTTCCGGAATAAAAGAAGAAACAATCGTATCCCTGCCCTGCATCCTGCCGGCGGGCCCCACACCGGACCACCCCACCGATCGGTCGATCCATCTCCAAGCTTCAGACCATAGCGTCGTACTAGACTACTAGTGCGTACTATAGTTACTACGGCCACAACCATCGCAATGATAGCGTTTCACTCAGAAGCCCAGGACACACAACCCTGGCTCGTGCATCGCTAGCGTCGTATAGTTCACTAGGCACAGTACTAGTTACTACTGTCACAATCATCACAGCACGGAACAGTGGTACGGAAAACTTGCAGAGTTATTTTTAGAGAGCAAGCTAATTGGGTTGTGTTAATTGGTTAGTGAGAGCTTGTTTGTTGAGCACGTATAAACCTAACAAAACAAGCTAAAATAAACACTTTATGGGACAAATTTTGAGTGGTAAAAATAAGTCTTTATTAGAAGGAGAGTGTACTAACTATTGTAGGTTAGAAAATTCATTTATTTTAATTTTTAAGAAACTTTTATATTTTTTTATTAAAATCATATTATTTAAGATTTTGAAAAAATAGCATGATAAGTCAGTTGGATGTCTGATGTCTCCACCTTCCATAAGAAATTTCTTCTCTTTTCAAAGTGGCCGGGCGCAATCCAACACGCTGTCGCTGGGCGTGGTTGGGGCGGTGGGCGTGCTCGGCGGCGGCGGCGTGAGCGCCGGTGAAGCGGACAAAACGTGAGTGGGGGCGGCCCTGACGCGTGGGCCCGGGGTGGCAGAGGGCAAAGTACAGCCGGTTGCGCGACCACGCCTGACACAGGGACCGGCTACGTACGAGGGTACGACCGATCCCTTCCCATCACTCCTGCGAAATGGATCGGAATTTGTATGTAATTCGGGTCTGTTACCTCGGAGGCGGGAGGCGACGCTGCCGTGTGGCATGAAGGGATAGACGAGGAGGCGCTCGCCGGAGGGGGCCGCGCAGAAGCCGACGAGGCGGAGGAGGTGGCGGTGCACGGCGAGGCTGATCATCTCCACCTCCGTCCGGAACTGCGCCTCGCCGGACGCGCTCGGGTCCTTGAGCCGCTTCACGGCCACCACCGTGCCGTCGGACAGCTTTCCCCGGTACACGTCCCCGAACCCTCCTTTCCCCAGTATGTTCTTCGCGCTGAACCCGTCCGTCGCCGCCTGCAGCTCCCTCAGCCCGAATTGCCTCACGTTCCCCAGTCGCGCTACCACGTCGCCGCAGCCGCCGCCGTCCTCCACGTCACGCCCCATCTCTGCATTTAGCAATCAGTCTCGGATTAATTAACCTGCCTGCTTGACCATTTTGAATACTAGCAGTGAGGTGTTTGTTGATGGCGACGTAGCGTACCGAGGATGCCGAGGACAGAGGAGCCCGTGAGGCGGCAGTGCTGCCGGCGCCTGCGCCTCCAGAGAAAACAGGACACGGCGAAGAGCACAAGGGAGGAGGCGCCCAGGCTTGTCCCTACTCCAATCGGCAACCGCGCAGCTCCACCCTTTGACCTCCCCGCTGCCGCCGTCCCTGCACCTACACATCGCACGCACGCCCATACAAACAAGATTAACTCCGATCCCCATGCCCGCCGGCCGACCGGCTGGCCGTCCACCATCGCCGCGCCCGCCATTCACTTAGCCGGAAGAGCAGTAGCTAGCTTAGCTAGGAGAACAGATGGATTGGACTCACTGCTGCCACTGGTCGGAGTGGAATCCAGCGGGAAGGGCACGGTGACCGGGGCGAGTACGGTGGCGCACTCCCCTGCGCCGGCGTGGCCACTGCCGCATATCATTGGATTGCCCACGACGCTGCACGCGTGCACGCGTAACATAATTTCAAAACCGGCGTCAGATTCGAAGAAACAAAACGATACTACTAGTATATATCATCAGAGCTAGTGGCAGCTGGAATAATAAAAACAATAGAATAAGAACAGGAATCGTAGGTTTCGTAGGCGTCCATACTTGAATGTTCTTGTGGGGAAGCGAGGAACAGGGCCAGTGAGATTGTTGTAGGACAAATCCCTGCACGCACAAAACCATGTCATCGAATCATCCATCGATTCAATTATACAAACACAAAATGAGAACTTTTTCATGGAGAGACAAGGTGAGATTAATAATCAGGTAGAAGCTAGCTAGTAGCATGCATACAGGAAGGAGAGCTGTGGGATCTTGGTCAGCGACGAGGGGAACGCCCCGGACAAGCTGTTGTTGTTTAGCCTCCTGCGGCAAAAACACAAGCGGGCACAGGTCACAGGTGATACGACATGACCAACTTAACTAAACGGGAGTATAGTATTGTAGTAAGAATGGAATGTTTGTGGAGAGAGGCTGACAAGTAACGGAGGGTGGAGAGGTGGCCGAGCGTGTCGGGCACGCGGCCGGAGAAGTGGTTGTTGGAGAGGTCCAGCGTCTGCAGCCTCGGCAGAGCGCCCAGCTCCGGCGGCAGCCGGCCGGTGATGTTGTTGTTCTGCAGCAGCCTGAGACGAGCGAAGAAGAAGACGTCAGTATCACCATTGGAACTTGGAAGCCATTGTTAATTTCTTCGTCCTTTCTTTCTTTCTCCCAAGAACATGAGATAAATCGGTTGGTATTTCTAAACAACAAGGGAAAAAGGTTTTTTTCTTTTTGTTTACACTTGCTCGAGGTTGGTGAGGTTGGCGATCCTCCCAGACAGGGTCCCCGACAAGCCCTGGCTAGGCGCTCCCCTGAAACTTGAGAGGCACACGACGCCCACATTAATGGAAGCTGGTCGGCCAGCCGACCGGCCATTTTCCGGTTTCTTGCTAAGCTGCTCAAACATGAAGACGATGCAAGATTGCAAGTGGGGACGGAGATGCGCTTACAGGCCGATGACGAGGTTGTGGGCGGAGCAGGTGATCATGGCCCAGCTGCAGGGGTCGACGGAGTCCTCGTCCCAGTTGCTCAGCACGCCGTGCGGGTCGACCAGCCCCTGCCTGATGGCGATCAGCGCCTCCACTGCACACGGCGAGCCATTCGCAAAAGCCGTAAGTACATCAGACGCCTCCGAGAACGGACTGACCGTCGGCGAGCGCGCGTACGTACGTACCTTCGGGGTTGAGGGGCTCGGAGGAGAAGGCAATGAGCGGCGCGGAGGAAAGAACGAGGAGAAGGAGGGAGAGCACGGTGGAGGCCATTGGAACGGGGGAGCGGCGTCGGGGGGGTGGTGGGGGGAATGATGGAGGAGAGGAGAGGCGCCCCGGCCGAGAGATGGGAGAAAGGAGAAAAGTGAGAGGGAGACGCAGGAGAAGCAGGCAGAGGAGTGGCTTTGCTTTTTCTCGTGTCGTGGAAGAGGGGAGGGGGGTGATGGGGGTGGTCTCTCACTGCATGACTGCTGCTGCGTGCCATGGCATCTTTGGATGAAGATGAAATGATCATGCCATGGAACCTGGCTGGTGGGGGCAGGACTAGATAGGCCCACCATGCAGTGAGAGAACCTTGTTATCTTGTATCTTCAAGGGGGTCCACTATGCAGTGGGTCTGTGTGTACTCATGGCTTCTTCTTGAGGTAAACCTTGTTTTGTTTTGTCTTCTTTGGCATTTGGCAGTAAATAGAGAATTGCTAGAAAATATTAGAAATTTTATTTACCATTATTTTGCAATATTATGTAAAAAATACCTAGAAGTAATTTGTCCATATCTTGAAAAATTGAATATGGCTAGCATCGTGAACTATGTGCATGTTTGTTTTAGATTCTAGCAGATGCGGCTACTTCTAGAATTTGAAACTGAAACAAACGATCTAGATTATAGACCCAAGTTATGAGAATCAGTAGGTATAGAATCTAAAAATAAACTAGAATATAGAAACCGAAAAACACCAACTTCTCTAAATTCTCACCAGCCAGATACCCAAACTATCTAGCTACTCAGACCAGCCAGCTAAATACTCAAACTAGCTAGCAAATAAAAATCTCTAACTGAAAACAAACTGGCCCTATAATATGGTGTGCATCTCTTTACAATCAGAATAGACCGGTGTTTTTGAGTCTCGAATCAACTTATGAAATTAGACAAACTCTCCTTCAAAATATGGAACTTGTTCCTCTGCATCATAGACCATCTAGTCAACATTGTCCACTAAATCAGTATATATATATTTATTAATTCCTAATATGTCTTTATCGCTCATGTAATCCATATCATCGGCCATACCTTCATCTTGACTACCATCAATACAAATATAATCTACTTCATCGTCATTTAACCCATCTTCATCATGCGGGTTCTATATTTAATCTCTCCTTGAATCTATATCTTAGCAAATGGTCATAAACATAATTAGATTTTGAAAACTTTTCTTGTTCTTACAATCATAGCATGGACACCATATTTTAGTATTTCCTTGAGTTTTCATGTCTGTTATAACATCACTCATAAAAAACTTCACCCCATTCAAGTATTCATTATAAGTACGGCAATCTAGATACATCAACATCCTTGTTAGCATCTATAAATTAAAAAAATGTTCGTATTTATGACCTACAGTGTTTAAAATATATAACGAGTAATAATAGGCAAGGATAGGTTCTAAATCCCATCCAGAGATGTGCGACCCATATAGCTAGATCCTATTCTCCAAATATACGTCTCGACATGGAGTCGAGAGGGTATGTACTCTAAGAATAATAGCGAGACACCACCGAAACTCTCTCTAGAATCATACAGGACCATGGAGTCCAGCTACATGAGCCGCATATCCCTAGACTGTTCAAAGTATATGGACAATCCAGGAGCGTCTTCCTATAAATATAACCAGTTATCCAGTCATATTTATAATCCAACACTTCCAAATAGGAGACGACATAATCGGTTGCATACTCTAACTCAACATTTTTATATATAATATGTACGACAACTACCATGCAACATCCACTTACATCGTTAATAATATCTAG